>JAFIRS010005441.1:0-56949 GCA_018342105.1 Gonioctena quinquepunctata | reverse complement strand
TATATACTCCCAAAAAACATGTTATAATGAGTCCTGATGTAATTTTCCTTCACAAATTCCCCATAATTAAAAAATTATCTAAAAAAAAAATGTAACCAAAAAAAAAAATTATTGCACCCTTGATGAGTCCCTTTTTATGAACATTGATTCCTTGATTCATCGTTTTTTGTATTCGAACATTTTGTATTCGACGATAAATTTTTTCCCATTTTGAACCCTAGGGGATCCAAATTTCCTATTGGTGAACTTCAACATTTTTTATCAAACTTTTTAGGGATGATTTGATTCCATCTGTACCATATGATGATAGTATTGAAGAGATTTATCCATCTTCAATTCTTATGACACAATACCCAATTCAGTTCAGAAGAAGAAATACAGAACAGTGTACCATTTTTTGATTGAGTCTAAAAAAGAACGAACAAAATACCATTATTAAAAAATGGTACAGAAACCAAAAAGGGGATGACTCATCAACTCCATTCATACCATCCACGAAATATGGAAATCAATTTGATAATAGCTATAAAACAGAATCGAAAGAATCACTATATCAATTTACGTCAAAATGTCTAATCGAATTTCAGAAAATATATCTAGAGTATTCCTACCCAAAAAATCCATAATAAATTACTTTTTATTCAAAGAAACTCTTCAATCCCTTCAATATCAGAACAAAATTCCCGGACCAGAAGAAATGGGAACATCTATACCCAGATCTTTTCCCCCATATCCACGAACTCACTCCAAAACTAATAAATGTATTAAAAAAATGAAAATATCAAAATCGCAAAAAAAAAGAAATGAAATTTTTTCAAAATAACACAAAAAAGTAAAAAAAGTTCGTTTCAAAATAAAAAAAATCAAAGTTGTTTATAGAATACCTTGCAGAGACTGTTCAAAACGTATGTCGGTGAATCATAAAGAAACCTCAACAGTCGTATCAAAAACGACTGTAAACGTAATGTTAATTCATGTCTTTTCTGAACATGTGAATGAAATAGATCATGGGATGGATATGATAATACAGAAATTTAGATAACAGACCAATGAGAACAAAAGAATTTTTTTAGAGAGGGTTTCACATAAAAATTATGAGGAATCAATGAATAAAAGGGATTTAAACAATTATTTGTTTCAAACAATCATCTGAAGTTGAAGTTATAACCATTTTTTTGCTTTTTTTCCCAAGAATGCTTGGGAAAAATTTGACTTTGAGTAAATATTTTTGGTAATTACATTTGGTGACAATTAAACGCTTTGTTTTGTTGAAGTTTCGGGGATTTTTTAAACCTAATTTTGAAAAATGGATTATTTGAACAATAATGCTATTTGCCATATCCTTTTTGTTTATGGCCTCGCATGGAAACGGCAAGACGTATTTACCGGAGCGATTTCAATCGAGTACGCGTTGCTCAACTTAACCAGTCTCCACCGTCGTTTCGATCAGATAGCTTTGGAGGGCAGCTGATATTTTTGGGGCCAACAGCCGAACCCAAAAGGGAAAAGCTTTTTGAACGATTTCGATGAGAACCAGAAACAAGTTAAAAATTAGTAACCCTTTAAGCCCAAAAATTAAACCCCCAAAAAATTCCCCACCTCCTTTGGGCAGCCCCCGACGAGATTTCCCAAGCATTACTATTTTCAGGGGTTTTTTTAGAAAATTGGGAAATCCCAATCTTAAAGATATGTACTTTCCGGCGGGCAAATTTTCCCCCGAAATGCTATCGCAAATTTTCAAAAAAATTTTTGGGGGTTTTGGGGCCCACGCAGATAGTGGAATACATTATCAGTATCCATTTTTTTTTTAAATGATGGAGGGCAAAATTGATAATTATTTGATAGGCCTTCCTTTTTTTCCTTCCGACTGAATGGCGAACACAGAGACTACTCCAGAATGTCCAGTAGAAATTGAGGGCTGGTTTATGATGAGGGGGGCCCGGCCCATTTTGGTTGAGGGGGAATTCCGAATAGTTATCCAAACGATGGATCGGTAGGGGAAGAAGAAACCTAACCAGGCGTGGGACCAGGTCCCCGATCTAACCCGCCAGATTTTTTTTTTGGGAATTTAAAATCGCCAGTTCATAGAACTCCTGTGGCGAACGAGGAAGATCTGAAAACCGAATAGTAGACGCCTGTAAAACAATAAGAAACACACCAATAATTTTGAGGGGTACGAGATTCAATGACTAGAAGACTGAATGCCTGTATTTTCGCTGAAGGTGGACACTTTGAACAATTCATTTGAATACAATTTAGTTTCCTTTATTTTATTTTATTCTACATATTCAAAATTTTTGAAATAACATGTTGATATTTCTTGCAAATTTTATTAAAATAAATACAGATTTTGCACCATTGATACAAAACTATATTTCAAACGAGTAAAATAAATAGAATAGGTGGCGCCCCTATAAATAACCAAAAATACCACTTAAACGTCGAATTCATTACCGGCATTCTTGTGAAAAATGCAAAATAATGGTAATAACTTCAACCGCATCGATTATCAAATAATCGTCTTGAAATTTTCAAGTCCAAATATCTAGAAAACGGTTGCCATAGCAACTTTGTAACGAGGGTAGCTTTTACGTAGATAGATAGTGGAATTGATTTTTCACTGGAAAATGTGCTAGAAGTACGCTCAAAAAAAGGGAATTTTCAAAAAAAAAAAGACGTGTAGGTGGCGCCCTCTACGAGTAAGAGCAATAATAATATCGGGTTCGAAAATGACCCTCAAAACCTCTCAATACCAATTTCAGTTCAATTAAGGTCAGTATTTCGAAAGTTATATAAAAAAAAACGAAAATAAAAATAAAACACTCTGTATCTTGGGAAAAAAAGCGTTTTTTTGGGCATTCATTCATTCATTCGGACAATAAATATAAGGATATTTTGAGGAATCAGCTCCTGAAGTTTGTCAAAGTACTTTTGAATCACCCTGTATATTTCCGCCCATGCTCCCTTTTTAAAAGTACTCAAACATTCTCAAAGGATCTGGAAATTAATATCATTATGCTGATTTGGAATTGTAGTTCTCATGTTAATTATTTATTTCGCATTATTTTCGGAATGTTCTGTTCCATCCACTTAATTTTTCTGGCATATTTTGCATGTTCATTCGCGAGAGTTATTGTAATAAGAATCTTGACGGATATTAAACAATCGTCAATTGGAGTGAATTCTTCATTGAATGCCTGTAAGCTAAGAATAAATAGTGATATCATCTAATATATCGGCATATTATACGGCAAAATAAAAAATACATTTATAAACAAACATACCCACTGGGCATCGTTGTAAATTTTTATCGATACTCTTTGTTATTGGTCTCTATCGATCATTCTTCCACGAAGTAAACTTATTCGTTGTTCAAACTTATTTATTGTTCCGCTGTGCTCGAGTTGGGAATAAACTTTTAATGTAGTTTGCGCGGCTTGTTGGGCTTTTTTTGGGTTTTTGCGAAACACTTCAGGGAACTATGGGTCGAAGAAGACCAGAAAAGCATTTTTAGAGTGATTTCATTAGTCCTTCTCAAAGCTGCGCTAATGGAAAATAAATGCGGTGAGGAACTGGTGAAGGAAATAATCGGCGAAAAAAGATAAAGAGCACGTTTTTTTCCATTCCATTAATAAGGGCTTTTGTTTCCGTTCCATGATGTGATTATATACCAGAGTTTTCAACTCGTGATTGGGAAAAAGTTTGAGTACAATGATCTACATATCAAACTGCTATATCACTGCACTAATTTACATTACTTTTTGGAAGTCTCCAAAATGATGCGTTGCTTGAAATTGCATGTAGAAGACGTCAAAGAGTTCTATGAATCGGAGATTTCAACATTGAACAAATCTCCATTGAACAAATGAAAATGCAGCAAAAAAAAAAAAACACTGTCGTTCAGACCAGTTAATTTCCTATGAATTCACAAAACAAAATGAAGAAATACTTTCTCCCTCTATACATTTTATACAACTTGATGTTGGAACTGAAAAGTTCTCCTTATGTTCTGAAAGAGTCACGGGTATGCCAGAATTCAAATATGGAAATAAAGCAACTTTAATTTCCTGTTCTTTAAATTATTTGAAATTATTATTGCAGATGAGATATATACCATGTTCGACAAATAATATGTGAGTATCAATACGGCTTTGTCAATCTCCGTAGTACAGTCACCAATTTATGTACATCGACAGAAAGTATATCTAGTTATCTGGATAATAGAAAGCAGGTAGATGTGGTGTTCACTGACTTTGGCAGAGCTTTCGATAAGATCCTCCATCGCCGGATGTTTGACAACTCTGCTATACTTATTAAAATCGTACTCAACCAACAAAAAATTTTTTTTGTGGAATAGGAGAGCGTCAGATCATATACATTTTATCGACACCCGGGAGTATCGCAAGGGTCAAATTTTGGGGACCACCCCTTTTCTTTTGTTTGTCAATGACTGTGATTCTTTGAATTCCAAAACTCTCTTGTACGCCGATGACTTGAAGCTGTACCGTGAGATAAATAACATTCGAGATTGTAACTTTATAAAAAGATATAGTTACTCTGAATAATTGGTGTATTGATAACAAACTTCTATTGAATCCACGAGTGTGAAGTAATAATTTTTTCCCTTTTTTTGATTATGGGGTGGTAAATCAACAAATATCACGAGTCTCCGAATGCAAAAATTTAGCAGTTATATTCGATGGAGCTTACCTTCGTTGATCACATTAACAAAATTATCTGCCATTCCACTCGAAACCTAGGTTTCCTCATAAAAAACTGTAAGGAATTCCGATCTTTTGGTGTTCACGCAACGTCTACTACTCAGTGGTTAGAGTAAGCTGGAATACTGTAGCGTGATTTGGAACCCGCACTACTTGAAATACATAGATGCATTGGAGTCTTTCCAGAAAACATTTTTAGAATTTGTTATTTTCAGAAAACATGGTACCTATCCCGAGAGGGACTATGATTGTAATTGATTAAGAAAACAAAGAGGGATCGAAAATCTTGTTTTTTTCTACACAAAATCATAAATAATGGTATATATTCTCCAAATCTCCTAACCTCGATTGCTTCCAATGTCCCACGAATGACTTCTAGGATAAATACAACCTTTCACTCAGTTATTTATTCATTTATTTATAATATATCCACTTTACTGTGATTTCCCGAATATGTGTAGATATTACGTTAATTTGCAATCTGCCAATGTTGAGATATTTTTAATGACCCTACGAGCATTTGAAAAGAAAATCTCTCGTATTACTCCAAATTTATTATTTAATTATCTTTTATATATGATAATCGTATAATATGACTGGCGAATAAGTGGATTATTTTGTATATATGATTAGGGTATAACTTCAATCACTGTACAATACTCGTGTCATTGGGCAATCTGCCTGTTGAATATATAATTATCTAAATAAAATCTAAAGTCACCCGTTTCTTCAATAATGGAACATCAACCGGTTGAGAATAAATGTTCAGTATCAACGTAGTAATTTGGGCCGGTGAGTTGATGGTACAATTCAAAAACATTTATTACCATGTTATCAACAAGCATAAGCAACTTGAAATGTGCAATGCAAATCAATTCACGCACAAGTTAGCCATATTCTTGTAAAACAACTTCAACATTATATTCATCCACTATCGATTGAGAAATCGCCCAATATCATAGAGGTGAGAAAAAGTGGTTTCCATTCACTAGAATTTTGCCTTCACTTTTACGAATAGGTCGGCCAATCATTAGAGAATTTTTTGCGACAAAATAACACCAAGAAACCGACTGTGCCGTCATACGAAAGATAATCCGAAGTTATATCATGTTATGTTTCCAATTCCCAACTATCATTGCTTGATTTATTATAAACATTTGAGAGAAAAATCGAGTTTTTATTTCGTTCTTTTGCTTTTTAACATGGAAACTAATGAAGAATCCTACGCACTCGGAAGACACATTGTGAATCAAAATCAAAACTTTTTGGTTTCTCCGCCACAAATAATCCGATCGAATTGTGCTGGGCTCATTTTTTTACATTTTGATTTTCAACAGTTTGTTCGTGAGAAACATCTATGTTGCTTCGTTAGTTATCATGTTACAAGCGAAAACAAAACGAACACGATTTATTGCTCCTAAATGTTCATAACAAATTGCGATGATAGTGCTAGTAGAAAATATAACAGGATATAACTACGATGATGGCACAGTTTTCTGGTACCATTTTTTTCAAAGAATCAATAGAGCTGAAAATCTCTATTGATTGATCTAGAAACAGACTGGATTCATGTATAAGGATCAAAATATTTTTGAAAACCTTACTTTCCCAGGAAAAATGCAATAACTCAACAACGTCGTAACCAAATTCCAAAAACTATAGAAGAAATAATACCAAAATTCAACGTAAAATCTGAAATACGTATTGAATAAAAATATATTCGATTTTGTTTGTTATATGGATATTCAATATCACACTACAGGGTGAATACATCATAGTGTTGTGGAAATCCTGGATATTATTTCCATTTGTACAGATATTATCAAAAATAGTATTGGAAGTATGTACTTCATAATCAAAAACCTTCAATATCACTTCTATGTTTCACTATTATAGTTAGCATTTCTACCTATTTTGTACAGCCTGTTCTGGTATATAATTATATAACATGCTGTGCCAATGTGTTTGGCCTGAAATGTGAAGATAAATTCAAATAAGAATTTGTATACATTATCTTTATTCAAATATCATTCTTATATTTTGTACCTACTCTTATTCCGGAATATTGATGATTGAAATGGATGCTATGGCTTTCCATCAATGTATTTGTTTGTATCAGTCACAAACTGAATTGATCACGACGTATATGAAAATTACGCTTGATTTTATAATTATTTTAGAAATGGAGACCACAATCCCATTCGATGAACGTTTGAAAATATAATTCATCTTTCAACTTGGCAATTACGCTAACGTCCATAATTGGTATATTTTGCCTAATTCAGTTAAGCAATAGTAACGCTAATTCTGGTAACTGTTCTTGTGTAGAAGGCAAAACACTCAACATTCTCCGTTGGTCAGCAAGTTATAGGTTTTCATACTCTTTATATAGAGCTTGGAAAAGAATAATGAATTGAAAGAATATATTAATTGAGAAAGATCACATTTAAAACTATGAAAGAATCCAGTACTAATATAACGGGAAAGAACTAATATTCAAATGATTATTGAAATCAGTGAACCTAAATATTATGAAAATAACAACACATATCTGTGCTGGGGACGGGAAAATAATTATATACTACACGTGGGAAGCAACGAACTTCAAAACAAGGTTTTCTAATATAAACAAACGAAGAAAATCGTTAACTGGAGAATAACTAACTGTAGATTAACTTCAGTAACCTAAGAGTTCATAAGCACAATATATTACCCATTTATATTCGACCTTGAATAAAGACACAGCTGCATCAGTAGGAGATTTAAGCCGGTTCTGGGTCTCCCCCCACCACTATGACGTCACGTGTGACCTTGAATAGTTGCAGGTGTGCAGTGTATGTGTGTGTTTGACCTTGAGATTTGACTTTGAGATTTGTCATTGAGTTTTGATATTGGGTTTGGTCGACTTTGAGATTCGACTTCAGTTTTGACCTTGAATATGACCTTCAGATTCATAACATTAAGTTTTGAGTTTGAGATTTGACCTTGAGTTTTGATGTTGGATTTGTTTCGGCAACCAAAAGATTTGATCTCGATATTTGTTTGACCTTGACTAATGTTGTGGTGTAGGCATACATATTCTGTGTAGTCATGTCCTTCATGAATCCTTGCTTCCTCCAAGCGAGGAGGGCGTTCGTCCTGTGAGAGAGCTAAGAATGAACTGCGATTATTGATGAGTGCGCTGAATGTCAAGAGAATCCCCTCAAATCCATACAGATTGCGCATCGCATCGGACTTGTTGTAGGGTGGGGATATTTCATTGAAATATTCCAGGAGAAGAGTATTTTGAATCAGTGTCTCCTCCAGTGATCTATTGAAAACAAGTTGCTGAAATGTATTCGTGTGATTGTGGTAAAGATTTCACTCGTAGTGATAATCTACGTCGGCATCAACGGGAAACTTGCCAGGGAGGTCCTTCAGTGAAACGAGTTAAATTCAACAATGGCGATGACTCACCACCTGCACCACTCTATACATGTAATTGTTGTAATGTGATAATCCCATATTGTCAAGTCAAAACACTCGCACATAGGACGAATTCATGTGTTCACTTGGGTGGTGGTGTACACCTCATTAAGAATGCATTCAAATGTCGCATTTCTAGCTACAGAGTATCTAGTGAGAATATGTATACTGAGTACACACCTTTTTTCAATGATATCAAGCATAAAGTACTCGAGCTATTGGAAAAAAACATCAAATTGCACAACTCCATCAAGGTCAACATGGAAGTGTTTGGAAGTTATATCATTCAAACCCAGGAATTGACAGACATCAAATCGTTCAATTCTCCCAATCGTATAGCAGATCGATCAACTGATTTGAATGGATTATTCGATGCATTTCGTGACATTATAATTGCCCAAAGTACGGAGTTTGAGGAGCGTGATCAGGTTTGTAGTTATAATTGTTGCAAATGATGAAAGGTTTAATGAAAGTAATTTTTTCAGGATGGAGTTGCGAGAAAATTATGTTCCTTGAGGTGAACATAAACAAATACAGTCCACTTGGCGGATCATCATACATGAAACTTCCCGAATTCATTGGGAGAAGAAAAGGTGTTGTCAACATAAAAAATGAAGACCAATGCTGCTTTGCATGGGCCGTGACATCTGCATTATTTCTCACAAATAATAAAGTGTCGGAGGTGTCATCCTATCCACATTATGAGACTGTTTCGAATGTAACAGGTATGGATTTTCCAGTAAAATTACGTGATATAAAAATGTTTGAGTATTTGAATGATATTTCAGTCAATGTTTATGGTTTGGAATCTAAGATTGAGAATAAGAGAGTCAAATATGAGGTGATTGGGCCCTTGCGATACTCTCAGAGAAAACTCAGAAGACATGTCAATTTATTGCTTATCACAGATGAGGTGGGAAATAGTCATTATTGTTGGATAAAAGATCTTTCAAGATTGGTGTCAAGTCAAATTTCAGCTCATGAACACAAAAATATTTCTGTGATGGATGTTTATTGTACTTTTCGAATGAGCGATTACTGTTGCGTCACCAGATGCACGATTGTAATCATGTATGTACAACAGTACCGCAAACTGATTTCAGAATAAATAAATTTGGGAAAATGGTTACCGGTAATACATTAATGTTTGAAAATTTCGAAAGACAAATGAATGTACCTTTTGTAGTATATGCAGATTTTGAATCGGTTCTGAAGCCTATACAAACCACCGAACCGAATCCAGAACTCGCGTACACGAATAGAACCTTCCAACACGAAGCTTACTCATTTGCTTATCTGATAAAATGTTCCTTCAATGATAAATTAACAAAATTTGTTTCATATAGAGGTGCTGATGCGGCAAAGGTTTTCACAATGCGAATAGAAGAAGATTTAAGAAATATATATAATAATCATTTGAGGTATGTCAAACCAATGACTAAACAAACCCCAGAAGAGGAAAGGGAATTTCATAATGCCACCACTTGTGGTATATGTGAAAAACCTTTCACAGAAGGGGATGTTAGAGTCAGAGACCACTGCCATCTCACGGGGAGAAAAAGATATCCAGCAGCACACTCTGCCTGTAATTTGAATTTCAAAATACCAAATTTCATCCCCAGTATATGCCATAATATGAGTGGTTATGATTGCCATATGTTCATTAAAGAATTGTATGAGGAAAAGGATAAGGTTGATGTTATTCCCCAAACTAAGGAAAAATACATTTCGTTTACAAAACATCTCTACACACATAGCTATCAAAGTAAAGAAGGAAAAATTAAGAAAAAAAATAGATTTATAGATAGCTTCAAGTTCATGTCAAGTTCATTAGAAAAGTTGGGTGCAAATTTGAGTGATAAGCAATGTGTAGAGATGTTAAAATGTTTTCCCGATAAAGAAAAATTCAATTTAATGAGGCAGAAAGGTGTTTTCCCATATAGTTTTGTGGACAACATCAATAAATTGGATCATCCTAATTTACCGACAAAAAATCAGTTTTATGACATTTAATAGGAACATGTTCAGTAGTTTTGTGACAACATCAATAAATTGTAAGTCATACTTCAGAAAAGATTATATGAGAGCCGAACGTGTTTGGGCACTATTTGAATGTAAGAGTCTTGGAGAATATTCGGATTTATATTAAAAATCTGATGTCCTACTACTATGTGATATTTTCGAGAATTTTAGACGGATTTGTTTAGATACATATAAGTTGGATCCAGCTCAATATTATACTGCACCTGGATTATCTTGGGATGCAATGTTGAAATATACAAATATTGAACTTGAACTGCTAACTGACATTGATATGATAATTTTTTTCAAAAAAGGCATCCGTGGAGGTATTAGTCAATGTAGCGATAGGAAGCATATAGCAAATAATAAGTTTCTGCCTGATTTCGATCCCAATGAGCAATCATCATTCATTTCATATTTGGATGCTACAAATTTATATGGACATAGTATGTCACAACCATTACCTACATCTGATTTCACTTGGCTAACTCGAGAAGAAATCACAAATTTAGACATTATGGCTGTGGCAGACAATGATCCATATGGATATGTCCTTGAAGTTGACATACATTATCCTCAAGAATTGCACGATAAACATTCCGACCTTCCTTTTCTGGTAGAAAGTATAGTGCCACCAAATTCCAAAAGCAAAATTCCAAAATTGATTCCAAATTTGAATGATAAGCGAAAGTATGTGGTTCATTATAAAAAACTTGAAACAGGCTGTCAATAATGGTTTGATTGTTATGCATACTCATAGAATCCTAAGATTCAAGCAGTCATGTTGGATGAAGCCTTACATCGATCTCAACACTCAAATGCGTAATAGATCTAATAATAAGTCTGAGAAAGATTTCTATAAGTTGATGAACAATGCAGTTTATGGCAAAACGATGGAAAACGTTGACAATAGGATCGATGTGAGGCTTGTTACACATTGGCAGAATGCTCACAGAAGTATGGGAGCAGGCGCTCTGATTGCACGACCAAACTTCAAAAGTTGCACAATTTTAATGAAAATTTCGTTGCGATTCAAATGGGTAAAGTGAAAGTGTATTACGACAAACCACTGTATTTGGGATTCTGTGTTTTGGAATTATCCAAGACTGTAATGTACGATTTTTACTATGGATGTATAAAGAAAGAATTCGGTCAGAATGCTTCTCTGCTCTACACCGATACAGATTCTCTAATTCTGAAAGTAAATACCGACAATTTTATGATTTCATCAGCACCAATATAAATAGATTCGACAATCTAATTACATTGAACATAATAAATTCGGCATACCTATAACAAATTCAGTCTTGGGTAATTTCAAAGATGAGTTTCCCAATGATCCAATAATTAGTTTTTATGGTACAGGTGCGAAAGCATACTATGTTCAATCTCTAGCAACAGAAGTAAAGAGAGCCAAAGGGGTGAAGAGATCTGTGATAAAGAATCAATTGACATTGGAGGATTACAAGAAAATAGTTGAGAATGGTGGTAAAATTTTCAGGAAGATGAACTCTTTCAGAAGCATCTCACATGATATGTATACGGAATTGAAAAATAAAGTAGCACTATCATAGATGATGATAAAAGATTCATAATTCCCAATACAACACAAACCCTCCCTTGGGGTCACAATGACATTGAGTTCTATCAGTGCGATCCCAATGAAACTATTCGTATATGTAATAACATAGTTAAATCTTTTTCTCAAGAATATGGTATGAATTCCGAAAGTAGATTGGATTATTTAATCGCATTATTGAGTGCAGAAATAACTGAATAATATCATTCGCAATACTCAAATTAACTGGAAAATGCATAGTTGAGTTGTTAAAATAATTAATATATATATAGCATTGACATAAGTAATGAGAAAATAAAAGTATTGAGGTATACTATTGTGTTTTATTTTGAATAGAAGTAGTGAATCCTCAAAATAATTCAATATTCAATCTGCGTCTGCGAATCAGAAGTTTGTGCAATTATCGCTTCGCGGATACGAAAAAAATCAACCAGCGAATTAAATTAATTCGTTGCCGCAGATTAAATTAGTCCGTTGGATCAAATCGCGGTTCGGGTTGAAATTCAAACCGCGGATCGCGGCCGTGAATCAAAAGTATGGACATTGACCACTTCACGATAAGATATCCGCTTCGCAAATATACCGCTTCCGGTAGAAAAGTCCGCTTCGCGGTAGAAAGTCCGCTTCGCAATAAGAAATCCGCTTCGCGGATACACCGCTTCGCGGTGAAACGTTCGCTTCGCGGTCGCAAAAAATTTTTCGAACCGCGAATTAAATTAATCCGTGGCCGCGGATTAAATTAGTTCGCGGATCGATTCGCGGATCGAGATAAAATTAAATCCAGAGATCGTGGATTTGCGGCCGCAGGCCGCGAATCCGCGATCACGGAATAAATTTTTCTTCGATTCGCGGATTGATCCGCGGATTAATTTAATTTTGACCGTGCCGGTCAACCGCTAGATTGAGGGGACGTAGATTCATTTCTATATATCTGAGATGACTTTTATATTAGAATTTCATATATGTCTGATATTTCATATATGTTAATTCGTCCGGATAGAGGATTATATATCTTTAGATCTTTGTCACAATGATCAGTGTGAATTTATCCATGTTAGTGGAAAGATGAGTAATGTTATAGATAAATTTGGTCGCAAGAGGAAATGTAATCATACTTCAATCATACATAGACCTACTGGTGTTGGTTTAAAGCACACACAAGATGGAGACTATGATATGCAGGGCAAACGATTGAGGAATGTTGGTGATCCAATTGATGCGAGCGATTGTGTAACCCTCACATATCTCGACAATCAAATAACAGACACGAAGGAAGTTACTCTTGCTGCTGTACAAGCATCCGTTCAATCAGCAGTGGACATTGTATTAAAAAGAATTGAATCGTTGGAAAAGAAAAATTCATCCACTCATGGAAGGACATCTGATCAAGCATTATTGCATGTTCCCACCGCCTGGTTGCCAACCCAACATGTCATTGAAGATCCTCAGTATATGTAAAAATATATAATGTAGTTAAAAACATCTGTTTTCTTGTGTGTTATTTGAAAGAAATAAAATTGGAAAAGATGCTTAATTGTGTGTTTTATTTAGAATTTGATGGAATACACTCAAACTTTGAGTGACAACTCTCAGAACATTAATCGATATTTCGTCAGACCAGAAAAATGCCATAGAAAATAAATTACAAGTCAACTATCTCACCATCTCAATACCAACAATATTTGTAGCTAATGATCTGTAAGAAAAAATATTAGTGATATTAGTATATTTTTCCAAATATGATAATAAAAAGACTTCATGAAGCAGAAGATGGCGCCCCTCTCACGCACCATCCCGTGTGACCAACCAATAATTCAAATGTACACTCCAATCTGCTTTATGAAGTCTAGGAAAATCAACACTATTCAAAGTTATCAACTAAACATTATTAGCATTATTTAGGAATTTATCACAATGCTCCTTATATAAACCCTCATGAAATTTAAAAATTAATAAATTCTCCTGATATTGAGCCTCGCGTTGGCATTCAATTTTTCCAATTCTTCCATTCGCCTTTTCAATTTTGAAGCCTGTGAAGGTGTTCATCATGTTCTAATTGAACTTGTCTCAATTCGTCATAAGATGGACGGGAACGTTCGACCTCCCGTCCAACCTTATCCATCATCTCCTTCAACTGTCGTCTATTGGACAATACAATGTCTGCCATTGAAGACGATGATGGATTCGACTTTCCAACTCTTTTCCCACCTCCGACCTTGGACGATGTTGGTATAGGTTCAGCTGAAGCAACAGATGGTCTACGATAATTACCATCGATCGGTTTAGCCGCCACCGGTGCTAGGGATTCCACCACGATGGCTGTGTCGGGTACTACATTTCGCTGCCGCCTATTACTGGCGGCCCGTGCAGTTGGCATGGCGTATGGGCTGTATTTCCTCACACCATCCTCAAACTTCTGCAGTCCCGAACACTTGGCAGATCCTCTCTTGGAGACTTTTGCCTTTATAGGAGCCTGCTTTTTGGTTAGTTGCTTCACCGAAGGAGGTCTCGTGATGAATTCGTCATCGGAATCCGAACACCTGCGCTTCATGCTCAACCTCGATGGTCCAGCGTCGTTCAGGGATGGTACGGGTGACAAAAGAGCTGGCAATGGGTTATTCCATTCGGAACATTGTGATAATCTATCATCCTGAATCACTCCACCTTCTCTTTGGGATGGTCCCGCCACACTATCTTCACGACTATCACGTTCATCACCATCTACTCCAGGGCGAGCCAAAGCCATGATATTCATAATTGTCAGTGCAGCGGAAGCATCCTGCGATGGGGTGGATTTCTTCATGATGAAAATCTGAAACAAAGCTAAAAATGTTAGATAGATACCAGCGAGCAGAGTCGAAGGAATGATTGTTTCGATCCAGCACTCGTAGTTTCATGCCTTTTCCCCACTCTTCGGGAGGAGGAGTCCATGTAGAGCGCATGCGCTGGCAATATGCAGGATGGGTGATGTTTACACGCCTTAGGTGAGTGCATGTTTTGGGGAGGGGATATTGAAGTTATTTCTACGACTCATCTTCTAGTTTCGATATGTGTGAGTTTCTTGGAGTGGGATTGAGACCAAAATAATATAAATTAAATCCTTCAATGGTAGGACTTCATTCGAAAACTTGTATCTTGTTTAGAATTATCAAAATGTGTTTCAAACGTGCCGTTGAAGAAGTTGTCAACATGATGGAAGAATTGAATATTCTAGAGGAAGCAGGCTTCATGGAAGAAGCAGAAGTAGATGCTGCAGGTGAAGCAGATGCTGCAGAGGTAGAACCAGCAGCAGCAGTGAACCCCGCCAACGATGAGGGAGCATTAGCTGACGAAGACGAAGACGATCATTTGGTTGCCGATGATGAGGGGTTAGGAGATGACGTCTTCGACGACCTGGATGAGGTGTTGTCCAGAGGCAGGGTGATCAATACCGCATCGATTGCTCACCAGGATATCCTGTACTGTGTCAACTACAGTATAACAGAGGTGATGACGAGGAATGGGATGGCGAATTTGTGTTTTGAGTGTTTCTCCACATTCAGCGGAATGATCAATTTCCATCAGCGGTGTCGGGCATTGGATCTACACCTGAGGAGGAAGTTGAGAGACATCGAGATGAAATTTTGTGACCGCTGCAAAATTCCATTATTTCAGGTGAAATGGACCTTTTTATGCACTATGTGAAAACACTGTAATTAGAAAGTATATGTGCTAATATCACTTGGGATTTTTTATTTTATTTTTCTGATGGGTAGTTTTTCCATAATCCGGAAAAAAGTGGTTTCGTGACGTCACGTTCACTAAAAGTTGATTTGGCATCGTTGTATGAGTTGCGAATCATGGAATTGTGACGTAATGACATTTGTTATTTGATACTTTGATAGGTTCGTTCGTTTGCTTCACGGAATAGAATATTATCAATCGTTTTTCTCTCTTCAGCTCTTTTTCTTGCATATATCTGATACGACTGATACGAGACACGAGATATGCAGAGAACTGCTGCAAATGAACAAGCTCGCCATGAATGTTTGGTATTGAAAAATTTCGGAAATTATTTTCTAATTTTAATAACTATGAAAATGTCTAAAAAGTGCTATGTGCACGGTTGTCTGAACACCAGTGAAAGTGAATCAAACTTTTGTAAAAAGCGGAAATATATGCTTTTGTGCAGAACATTTCCAGGTGAGTACATCAAGGAACGATCTTCAATTTCACTCAATGCAAGTTTGCAAAATCATCGATCAGTACTGTATTTTATATCCAGTCCTATAAACATATTGTTCTTTGGTTCCAGCTGAAAGAAGATACTACGAATTAGGAATATGCTAGAACAAGGGGATCCAAATTTATGTTGAAGCAAGATGTCTGTCCACATATCAACCTGAAATGACATTGGTCTGACAATGTTTCATCATAAGTATATGACCTACCAACGATGAAGAAACCCAAACTAAATGAAAACATCACTCCTTCAGCTAGTAAAACTGTGTGGAGTGACATTACATCCATGGGAAATATTTACTCAAGAGTTTCGAATAGTTCTTCTCCTAGCAGTAGCCAAGCTAGTACATTATCCGATTCACCAAAATAACACCACCAAAAAAAATATATTCCTAGTCAGTCTTCATCCGATCCTGATTGTGAAAATATCGAAGGATAGCAGCGCCAGCGCTTATCTATTGCACTTATAGAAAAGAAGAGTAATATTATTTGGGGCTCCCTGAAAATGTTTACCACATTGTGAAATACATTACCAAAATTGAGTAAATTAAATATATGGATGTTCTGATGAGTTTAAAAAAGATACGGGTTGGGGATGTATACTCTCGATTGGCTGATGACTTTGATATGAGTAAATCAAGTGTTCACAAGATTTTCACAAAAGCTATGCCTATGATGGCAAATTGTTTATAAGAGCTTATATATCGGCCTGACATATCTGAAATTGAAAGAAATTTGCCGATCCCTTTCAGAGCTCGCTATAAGAAAGTTAATTCAATTATTGTATGGAAATTGGAAAACCCTTTTAAAAAAAATGCAATACTGAAAATTTTTAATTTCTACAAAAATGAATTTTTTTATAGTAATTTTATTTTGATTGATTGAAATTCATAAATACTTTGAATAACTAGAATGTGCAGTATTATGTCAAAGTTTTCTAAGGTTTGTTGTCACATTCTCTTCATGAATGCCAATATCTTCAGAAATATTTTTTTTTCCATAGCTTTGTAACCATAGGGAAAATTTTTACCATAGAAAATGTAAGCCTGTATTTGTAAAAAATAGATTAGTATCCCTCAACAAAGAATTGGTGTGAAATAAGTAAATAATTTTGCAAAAAATTTACGAAATTTGTATGAGCATACTTCAAGTCTATTCATTCTAAATTATTAATTATATTTTCAGTAGTTCAAACTTGATAAATATTTGACTCATCACATGAAGGAAACACTAACAGGTACCGAATATGAATTTATTTATATTATAATACAAACAGACAAAGCCTACATATATATTCACAGTATAATGCATTTATGATTGATTATATCTAAACAATCACGAACGTTTTAACTAAGAACAAAAGTTGGGCAACTTTCTAGTCATGTATCTTAGTTCTTGTACTAGGGGTTCCATAAACGCGCTCATTGATTTGCTAGTGTTGAATCCTTAGTTATTAGTTCACTTAGTTCTTGGGAACGTAGCATAAACAAAGCATAAAAATAAATAAAAAGAGTCAATCATCTCATAATCCACCCTTGGCAAATTTTCCGAACCTGCTTTTACGAAGCCTTGTTTCATTATAAACACACCAAATCGTTTATGATATTGAGAAATTAATAAGTTGATAAAAATAAACATTAAACATAACCTCAAATGTCAATATGACTTTAATGGGAACTGTCTTTAATATTTGCGGTGTTGCCAATGGTCGCTCTTCATCAAAAGGAAGGCCGGTTCAGAAACTTTGAATGTTTTAAATAAAGAAAAACGTTGTTGAAATGGGTTTTTTGTTGATGAGTCTATCAATAAACAGTGTTCAATTATATATTAATGGTGTATATCAAGCAGTGAGCTATATTTTTGACAAGAGCAGTAATGCGTGTTTCTGAACGTGGATTATGGAGGGGGTAGTTTTCGATGAACGTGACGTCACGGGTACACTTTGAAACGCAATATCTTTTCGAAATAAAAAATATATGATGGCATTCTAAGTCAATTGGACGTTTCATATGAAATATACTCGACCTATATGAGTTTTGGAATTCTTTTTTCCTAAATGTAAAGGTCCATTGGCAGATATATGTTGCTATTGCAATAGTTAGTTTCATTTGAAATAATGGATCAGAAATGATTGTTATATATATATATTGTATATTTTTTTAAATATAAATTTATTATGATGTTGACCTTTTTTGAATAAATTACCTTTCCTAATAACAGTCCTATAATTTTTCTACTTCCAAACAATAAACATTTCTGCATATGGTGAAATTGGTTTCAATGCAAAAACAGATTTTTCTGAATCATTCAAATAATTCTAACATGTCTGAGCTCGAATTAATTTTCCCTTCTTTAAAGCGAATAGATCAATGTTGAAATAATATATCATTTAGTCTACACATAAAATATTCTTATAAATGGGTGGGAGAATTTTTGAAACTCGAAATGATCAAGCACATTCCTACTATGCACTTCATTCCCACTCCTGACATCCCCTCCCCTCTGAATGATATAAATAGTGTTGCACATCGATCATCTCCTCACTTCTGATCATCATGTCAGGTGTAACTAAAGCTTCTGCTGATTCGAGTGAATATGTGTTGGAGCGTGGTGATTCACCACCTCCAAGTTTGTTACCAGTGGATGATGGTCCCATCCAAGTCGTGGAGATTAGCTCTACTAGTGGCCATATGGATATGGAAGCATCAACTTCAGGACCTCCAGCGGATTGGACTTCTGACTCTGATTCAGAGTCATCTTCGTCATCAACCATAGATAGAAGATCATTTCATGGAGATGACGATTGGTGGTTCAGCGATGAGGAGGTATGGATGAAGACCATGTTTGCAATCAGTTCTGCGACTGTGTGAGCGATGCGGAGTGGGAAAGAAATGAGCAGGATGAGTGGTGGGACTTAATGCATTTCCGTAGACCGGACGCAGACGGCCGGCCGTACTGCAACCGGTGGAGGACGAAGTGTTGGTGGTTAGTGATGATGATGATGATGTCATCATGATAGACTCGGACGATGATGATGATGATGTCATCATGATAGACTCGGACGATGATGTCATTGTAATAGATTAGAGGTGGAGTAGATATTGGAGGGTAAATTTTGAAGGTAGTACTCACAGGATGATGCGATGATTGGGGCATCATCCACAGGGTGGGCGCGCGGGCGCCACCCTCTACTCCACCAAGAATTAATTTTTTGAATAATAAAATAGTTATACATCAGAATGATGAAAGTTGAATAACATCGATGCGTCCACAATGATATATGACAAAAAAAAATTTAAATATTACTTGGGTACCGAGAACATAATGTTATAAAGTTAAGAATAAGCAAAAAAACTTATATCTAGTGAAATCACATATATATATATTATATATATATATATATATATATATATATATATATATATATATATATATATATATATATATATAAGGGTCAAAATGCGATCTCACTTGGGAAAATGAAACATGATGTTATATAGCTAATACTATACATTTATTCATCAATCACAAAATCTTTGATGGAATATTTTCAGTCTATGAACAGCATTCAATGTTGGATCAATAATGTTAGCAGCTTCATTTATTCTTCTTCGGAATCTCATTCGATCTGCAGCCACATATTGCCAATACGTCTTTCTTGCATTTTTATATGCATAACTCCAAGTTATCAAATAGTAGGTTTCATTATTATTTTCATTTATCATCACTCTTTTCATAGTGGTGTACGTGTGTGTGTATGTGTGATGTGACTTATTCAAACTACATAATTCAAATGAAGTGATTATATTGAATATTACATATATATATATATATATATATATATATTTCGTTGTGGATTATCTGACACAATGAAGAAAAGAAATATTTTATTATATTTTATTCATACATGTTAAGGATATAAAAATATATGGAATCATCCGAATCAATGTCTTCATCCAATTCCAGACATATCGTTTCATCCGAGTCGTAGACTGAATCTCCTGCATGTGCATTGACTTGAAGATCTTCTTCTTCATTGGGCACCCATCGCTCCAAATTATGGTCCCATATGACGGCGCGAACGGTAGGTTGTTGTCGTCTCCTTTCTCGCATCAACTCTTCTATGGCCATTGAAGTTGAACTGACTTGATTGTCCTGGATAGATGCACTATCCGAAGGATTTGGTGTAACTTCCTGGAAATGTACGGGACCAGTGGTAGAGTCAGCTTCACATATAACTTTAGCATTTTGGATGCTAGTGTGAAGGAATGAATCAGAAACCATTCAATTTATAGATATCGAATGACTGTGAGAATACAGTTAGAAGTAGCGGGAGTACCCCCTCCTACACATGAGTGTAGATGGAAGGGAGAGTGTCGAAAATATGTGTATAAAAGGTGACACACATGCCTACTACATCAGATTAAAGTTTCGAACTTTGATTCTTACATTGAGTTTGAAAATATCTTTAAAGTTATTGAAATGAATACCACCGAAAGTTGCAGCATTTTATCAACTTTGTTGGGTGATGGAGCTGAGAAGTATTTGTCAAATGATGTGATTGCAGAATTGGGTCAACCTGAACATTCCAACACTACAACACCAGATGATTTGCGGGATTTTGATATGGCCGAGTTTATCATGATGACTGATGAACCAACAACAGCAGCAGCAACAACAATTGATTATTTGGAGCGTGATATTGAAATATCTGAATTATTGCCAACCTGTTCTTCGCTGCCCAATAAGGAGGAAGAGAAAGTAAGACTGGTGAAAAATAGGAGGCGAAATACACTCGATGTTACCGACCTGGTGGTTCCAAAGCCCGCTTCTTCCAAGGCTAAAGGAAGGTCAAAAAAAGGCAATTCAAGGAGAGCAGCATCATCATCATCTCTTACCCCAGATTCCATATCAACGTCACTATTGAATTTCATTGATCTTTCATCGTATGCCCCCCTGCAGAAATGTGTTG
Source organism: Gonioctena quinquepunctata (assembly GCA_018342105.1). Classification (NCBI taxonomy): domain Eukaryota; kingdom Metazoa; phylum Arthropoda; class Insecta; order Coleoptera; family Chrysomelidae; genus Gonioctena; species Gonioctena quinquepunctata. The sequence continues at coordinate 35,969 of JAFIRS010005441.1, read as the reverse complement.
GAATTCAAAAGTTGGTGAAAAGAGGCATTCTTGATAAGAAAGCTGTCCTTGCTCAGTGTGACGAAAAGGATCAAAGTTTGCAAGAGGATGTGAAAACCATAAGTAAACTTCAGGAGCGCATTGCAATCATGAAGAAAGACTTGGCAAAAGTTGAAAATCAATATGATTCTCTGCTAGCCAAAGTTGAGGGAGCGGAAAAAAATACGCAGAGAAGAGCTAAATGAATTCCACAACACCAAGGAAGCTGTCATGATGACATATCAGAAGTGCATAAAAGACTTGAACAATGTATTTCACAGTGATAGTGAATAGTTTTAATTTAATAAATGTATTGACTTGAGTATATTGAATTTGAATGTGCAAATGTAATTGTGTGGGTTGTGGACAATTAAAATAAAAAATACTTTGAAGCATAAACTAGTTTATTATTTCAAAACATTATATCATATAGAAATATTACAAAATGGCATTCTTTGAGATCCATGAATTGTGTTCATTGGAAAAACCTAACCATTTGACAAACACTTTTTGGCCTTTTCTCCTCAATATCTTCTCGACAAGGTACACGTCCGGATTTTGAGTTTTCTGCAATTCAGCTTCATAGAAGCAGCCTTGAATAGGATTCTTATCCATGTCTTCGAGAATGTATGTTGGTGGATATGTACTGTTGGCTTTGACGACTTTGAATAATTCCGTGGTGAAGTTGGCTTCATAGCCCTTTCGAATAAATTTTTATACTTGCTTATACGAACTATGTCATTCACTCGATATTTTGGCTTGATTTTTTTCATCTTCTTTCTTTTTTTCTTTTTGATGATTTTCAACTTTGTAGTGGTTTTAACTTCGATGGGTTTCATACCTATTGTGCGATGTTTCTTATGGTTATATCTATGCGTTATGATTGGAAGGATTTCCAACCATTTATGATTTCCATTCATTGAAAACTCCTTATAGATCCAAGTTTTGATTGTTCGAAAAACTCTTTCAGCCATAGATGCTTTTGTTGTACTAAAAGTGGAATAATGTTTAATATTTTTCGCTCCATCAATGATGAAAAATTGCTATTGTAAAATTCCTTTCCTTGATCGCTTTCACATGTTTCGAGAATATTTGGCATCTTCCAATACCATCGCCATGGCATCAGTTATATCTTCACCGGTTTTGTTCTGACTGGTTTTGTCCATAAATATTTAGAGTAACAGTCGATGACCACCAAAATGTATCGATAACCTTTATTAATTTTGGCATAAGGTTGAAATTCTGCCAGATCTATTTGCCACAAATCTCCTTTGCCTTTGACGACAGTTGATCTTCTCTGGAAGTTACGACGAGCTGGCTTATGTAACTCGTCCACAATATGACGTTTGATATTATTAGCCATTCTTCTTCTTCTTCTCTGTTGATATTGCAATGATGAAGTGATTGTTCAATGAAGTTGTATCAATATATAATACCTTCTTCACGTAGCTCCTCTATTATTGATATGATCTCATTTTCATGTCCTGTATGACCGGATGCTTTCGAAGCAATTAACAGTCGCAAACGATCCACTAACTCTTTAGGTTTATTCCAGTATACATAATTCTTCGGTTTCGATGTAAACACTTTCTGCAACTTTATTTTTTTGATTCCTTCACCGCTTTGATTCACAAATGTATTGGAATTATTTCTCGATTTCAATAGTGGTCTTATGACTTCTTGATATTTCTTTGATTTTTTATATCTTATTCCATTTTGACTTCATACTTTTTGTACAATGCTTTCGTAAAATCCAAAATTTCGATATATGTGTTTCGAATTTTTGCATCACCAACTCCAGGCGGTTTCTTGAGGAATATCAAGTTATATAAATCTGAAGTGCCAGGGTATTGACGTAATTGCATAGTACCATCCCAGAAGGAAATATTTCCATCATCAAAACGGACTTCTAGATTTTCCCATTTTTAGTGTCTGTGTTGAAGGATCTACCCTCACACCATAATTCACATCATATGCACTATTGCCATTTCTAATATTTTGCAAATGTTGTTTTAGTCTCAAACCATTGCTGGAAGATTCCAAATCTCGTGAACTCGTCAATGATGAAGTGGGTGTTTCGAATAGGGTAGTTGCAGCAATTTTCTCGCCATCCATATCTTTGATGGTTTCATTATCAATACCTGAAAATGATGTATCGCTGCTGAAATATTGTTTTTTCCCAATTGGAGTACTGGTTCGAATGGATCGAGAAGGTGTAGATGGTTTCACAATAGCAGCAGAAGAAAGAGCATTGAGTGGTTTTGTGATAGGATCATAAAGTTTTTCAAGGGCAATCTTTTCTTCCACATTTCCACTTTTGATGGAATTGAATTTCTGTCGAACAGCTTCGGTCGCTTGAACTAGTTGACGTTTCAAATCCATTCTGGTTTCTACACATTCATCTCGCAAGAGATTCATTATTTCGATGACGAGTTTATTGTAGTGACCTTGACGGAGTTCGATGAATGATTAAGTCTTTTCGAATTGAGATATCAAGGATATATGAAACTATCAAATCCTTTGCGATATCGTCCATCACATACTTTTCGATCTTTATCAATGACAAGGAATCCATACTGATCATCCCAACAATTCACGCACATCATTTGAAATTCTTTGAATGTGACATCGGGCGAGACGTGATCAGAGAAAATATGATGTAAGTTCATCTCGTCTTGCTTGAATATGACGATGAAGTTGGTATTGTCACGCACTAGCTGTTTGGGAACTCGTGAATAGGTCTGTGCAAGATAGAAGCAATCAACATCTTTATGGCGCCCCATACAAAAATATGATCGGATAATATCCTGCTTTTCACAAATCACATCATCAAAAATGAAAACTGAATTTGGTTTGGCATCAGAGGGCTGCACAATGTCTGCATTATTACTGAATGTGAAGAAACCAATCCTTTTATTGGCGCTAACACATTGCGCAAGTATTCATATTTCGGCTGATTCAACGACTTTGAATAGAGATAAACGTTTGCAAATCGCAATCCTTGTGGATGTGTCAGTAGAGATATCATGGCATTTGTCTTTCCGCAATTTGACGGACCGATGATTAGCGAGCGAACAGATGATGGAAGTAGTGGACCATGTCTCAATGAGTTCGCCCCATTCAATCCAGTCCCGATTTTCTCATCCAAATTATCTACTGCAAACTCTTCTTTTTGCTTGACAATGCGCATTGTTTGACGGTTCGGCACTGAAGTAGTGGACCATGTCTCAATGAGTTCGCCCCATTCAATCCAGTCCCGATTTTCTCATCCAAATTATCTAGATGTGTGAGATATGTTTCATTTAAATGTCTACCACCACACGGAGCAGACGTAAAAGCAACAGATCGAATAATAAAAAAAAGGTCGAGGATTTGTAAATTCTTTAATAAATAAATTGCCGTTTGAATTGCATTTACCTGGAGGATATCAATATTGTGGACCTGGAACTAAATTACAAAAACGATTGGCTCGCAACGATCCAGGCATCAATAAATTAGATAGGGCCTGTAAAACACACGACATTCAATACTCGGAGAATCTCGACGATATTGAAGCTAGACATAAAGCAGATAAACAACTTGAATACAGTGCTTGGATAGGGTCAAATCGAAGGACGCAAGTATTCGTGAGAGAGCAGCCGCTCTACTCGTCACCAACATAATGAAGACAAAAAGGCGTTTCGGTATGGGTTGTAATGTAGACAATGTCAAACGAAGGAGAAAAAATGAATCGAAGAAAAATGGACGAAATAAAATCAGAAAAGTAGCATTCGGAGCAGGAATTGTACGAAAAGTTCGGGATGAATTACATAAAGCTGGAGGTAATCAATTCGTGACAAACAATAGAAAGATGGCCACAACAATGGCATTGAAAGCAGCACATAAATATTTGAAAGCAGCAGGCGGAAAGAAAAAAATTCGCACACCTCGCATAATACCTATCCCGAAAGTTGGCGGAATTTTACCATTGATACCAATTTTTGCTGGATTATCTGCATTGGGTAGTTTGGCCGGTGCTGCTGCAGGTATAAGCAGGGCTATAAATTCAGCAAGTGCGAGCAGGAATGATCTGAAAGAGGTAAAACATCATAACAGAAAGATGGAGGCGATAGCTTTAGGAAAAAAGGGTAGCGGTATTTTCTTGAAACCATATCGCAAAGGCCTCGGTATCTATCTCAAACCATATACATCAAAAACTAATTGATGCCCTACCTCTTAAACCTCTCACAGATATAGATCTTACATATTATGCCAAACAATTGAAAATTCCACACTTTCGTGGTGTGTTCATGCGTGATAATTTGCCAACCTCAGGACCACGTAATCATGAAACGGCCATCATCAATTTGGATGGATTCAGCGGTCGAGGAACACATTGGGTGGCATACAGGAAAATTGGAAGAGTTGCAACATATTTCGACAGTTTTGGAGATCTACCCCCACCAGTGGAGTTGGTCCATTACTTCCGGAAAGGTACACATGCAGTCGGAAAAATTATGTATAATTATGAACGTGAGCAGAAATACAATACAGTTGTGTGTGGACACTTATGCTTGAAGTTTATCTCTTCCAATCACCTGAAAAACTAAAATGGATTTCACGCCAGAAATGAATCGAGAGGCTATTAAGAGAATGGGCCATTCCTCATCGCATATTCAAGATTACGCAGCTTGAAAAAATGAGTAAAGGTCAACTTGCGGATATGCCCAAAGAGGTCACGATTACTTGTGCAGCTAATGAAATTGCATCGGTTTGGGAAATACTTCCCAAACACCTTCAGGAGGATATTGATATTTTGAAATATAAATATTGCTATGAACATCATATGGACAATGCAAGTGTTGGAACATCAAATTCCAGTGATGTGAATGACGGACCCATACCTCGGAAACTATTTTGTTGTTATTGCACCATCGATGATTGTAATATTGGCGCCAATCACAATCAAGTTGAATTGGGACACACAATGCCGCCGAGGAAACGAAGAAAATTATATCGCATGTGTTGTGAACAACAATAAAATGATTTGTTATCATATGAATGCAATCAGCCATGTCACGAAAGTTCGAGCTACAAGCTGTTGGAACCAGTGTCTTGAGTGCAGACTTCTACCCACCCATTGAGCTGGATAAGAATAGCCGTTATGGATTGGGGCTTTTGGGATTCTATGGATGCAACACAATCCACAATGTCACGGAAACAAACAACTTGATCACTTTCTTCATTCCCGCAAATAAAGCCTCCACAGTCAGTTCTAAACGTGTTATAAAAATACCAAGTGGCGCATATGAGATAGAAGAAATAAATGCTGTTATCCAACGAGAACTTGAATTCCATGTATTTCATGGCGCGAAACATGATGACACCACATTGGATGAATTGTTCAGCCTCCGAGCAAACAATAATACATTCAAATGTATGATGCAATCAAAGTATGTGGTGAACCTGAAACATGAAAACTCAATAGCATCCCTGTTGGGATTCGAGAAGAAAGAATTCAGTGCAAATCGCATGCATGAATCTACATCTCCTTTGAATATTGTACCCGTGAGACTCATTCGATTGGATTGCAATATCATTTCAGGATCATACATAAATGAAGAGGAGAATCATATTCTTTTTTCATTTGATGTTGATGTTGAGCCGGGTTATAATATAACAAAAGAGCCAAACAACATTATTTATATGCCCATCAGCCCGGAAGGACGTCAGTTCATCGACAACATTACTCTGCGCATATTGGACCATCGAAATAATCTCATTGATTTCGGTAGTGTGGAAGAAATAGTTGTCATATTGGAATTGAAGAAATTACAATAACGAATGTTATGGGTTTTTGCTACAACAAACGACAAAACAGTGAATACGAAATATTTTCACCAAACAAAGATCGTCATTCATCAAATATCATCAAAAAGAAAAGCTTTGCCAGGAAGAAGGTCATTCCACAAGTGTTTGCTGAACGACAAAGACATACATTGTCAGCGAGAGATCTTAATTTTCTAAACTCAATTGGACTCCGAATTCGACAATAAAATGGTACTCGAAGCAAACAGTGACAAGTTGAATATTTTCAATGAACCAGTGGTCGATCATTCTCTCATAAGTCTGCACGAGCATACCTATAAGCCGTACGGATCACCATTGTTCAAGAATTCAGATGAAATCCGAATTGCAATCAACAATCAAGATGTAATACTGACATTGCCGACAGTTTCATTTACATTGAGGGAAAATTCATTCCAAAAGAAGTGAACAAAGTATGCTATCTTTCCAACAATGCTTTGGCATTCCTCTTTGATGAGATCCGCTATGAAATGGGTGGTGAGCAAGTTGCCGTTGTTCGAAAACCAGGTATAACATCCACAATGAAGAATATGGTTTCATTTGGTCAATCACACTCTCACATGCTTTTGACAACTGGATGGGGACTTTCCGACACAAAACAACACATCATTGATGCACCCAGTCATTTATTCAGTGGAAAACTTCCTCTCAAATATTTGATGGGTTTTGCTGAGGATTATAAGAAGAGCATTCTGAATGCAAAACAAGAACTGATTTCGATTATAGCTCGTTCATTCAAGAATTCATATATTGGAGACGTTGATGCCTCTTTGGAAATTACAAAGATTGAATGGAAAATAAAACATGTTGTACCCGATGACAAGCAGAAGCTCAAATTATTCAGTAGAATAAATAAGAGTGGTCTGAATTCAAAAATCAAGCTGGCTTATCGTATGTGGGATCTTTATGAATTACCCTCATTGCGTAGCACATCTTCAGACATATGGGCAATAAAAACAACCAACACTTTGGAAACACCTCGCTTCATAATTATTGGTTTTCAAAGTACCACTGCATCCGAAAACAGAACACTGGATATGACAAAATTCATAAATGCAGACATTAATAACATCCGAGTGTATTTGAACTCTGAAGTCTACCCATATGAGCGTTGGAACCTGGACTTTGATAAAAAACTATTCTCTTCAGCTTACTATGCATATGAGGACTTTCAACGTAGTTATTATGACAAAGATATGAGTGAACCTCTTGGACCCATATGAGCGTTGGAACCTGGACTTTGATAAAAAACTATTCTCTTCAGCTTACTATGCTATCAAGCTGGAGTTCGAAACAAGAAAAACTAAATTTCCAGCCAACACCAAAGTCTATGCACTCATTATACACGACACCTTCTTGACTTACAATGCATTGGGTGGCTCTGTTCGTAATTCACTTTGAAATGTTCAATATTTTATTTTGTACTATATCTGAATATTTTAAGTATATCAATAATGTTTATGTGTAATGGAAAAATAAATAAACAAGATTTTGTAAATATATGCTTTATTTCATATCAAATATCTACATGATCATATTCATCATCATATTCATCATATAGTTGATATTTCTCGATGATGTCATCAGGTAGGAATGGTAAAAGGGTGTGGAGAAATCCTTCCAGATCCAATTTGATCATTTCTTCACAGAATTGTTGCAAGTTTAAGGCTCCTTGGCTGAATTCCTCACAAAGTATTGTACCCTTTGACATACTTTCGGATAAATGTGCACATCTTTGATTTCATCTTCATCGAAGCAAACATTCAAATCATAGACTGTAGCATGGAGGACATCTTGACTCAAAGCATTCAAGTAGGAGTTCAATCTCTCGATGGCTGTATTGATGTCCACGGCTTCCGTCCAACATTGACTCGAGTAATGCATCCACATATTGAAACTGAAACGAAAAAAGAATTGTTAATATATTCCATTGATATTCAAATAATTTTACTTACATGAGAAAAATGTGATGCTCCAAATATAGTACTTCTACACTGAATGTTATTTTTAATGGAGAAATATCTATATTCAACATAAAATCACTATATCCTAACTATTAACATATAAACAATATTATCATTTAATGTAGTTGAATTCTACTAGAGGACGAGTTCTCAAACTCCCTGCTACTTGTGGACTCTGACCCAAATATGTTATTGTATATTTGAAATCTGAAGCATTTATGCAACTGACATCGTCCGCATTGAATTCATCCGAAATACTTTTTGACAACCATGATTTGAATAAAGTATCATTATCATGACGTAATGTCATTAGAATAGATCTCCCATATCGGGTTATACAAATCGTCATACCAAGTATGTTGAAAGCTTTACCGATGGGTAATGATGATATTGGTCTTTGTTCAAAAGCTCCCACCCTCTTTTCAATTATTGAAGAATTGATTCTCTTCAAATCTACAACTTTTGGAAGAAAAGACATAGTAAGACTGTATGAAAAATATAGATTATTTCACCTTATAAAAAATACACTCACTGAATTGAGAAACTTCTCGTACTCTGTATTCACTCTGATGATATTATCTAACATCTGATTTCTCATCAACGACTCCACACATTTTTATAAGAGACATCCCCACCCCATTTCCAGTAGATGGGGGTGTGAAGGTCATTGCGCACTTGACCATCAGCACACTCATCAATACTCGCAGTTCACTCGTAACTCTCTCACAGGACAAACACCCTCTTCGCTTGGAGAGTGTAAGGATTCATGAAGGTCATGACTACACAGAATATGTATGCCTACACCACAACATTAGTCAAGGTCAAACAAACATCGAGATCAAATCTTTTGGTTGCCGAAACAAATCCAACATCAAAACTCAAGGTCAAATCTCAAACTCAAAACTTAATGTTATGAATCTCAAGGTCATATTCAAGGTCAAAACTGAAGTCGAATCTCAAAGTCGACCAAACCCAATATCAAAACTCAATGACAAATCTCAAAGTCAAATCTCAAGGTCAAACACACACACACTGCACACCTGCAACTATTCAAGGTCACACGTGACGTCATAGTGGTGGGGGGAGACCCAGAACCGGCTTAAATCTCCTACTTGCATCATAGCAGGAGAGACAGTGTAATTATATTGAAAAATAAAACAAAGACAACTTGGTAGATGAAATTATAATCGGTTATAGATTTGCCTTCCAGAGGAAAACACGAAGATATATAAACTGTTTTTTAACAATGAGATTCATTCCATTCGGGCATTCCTTTTTATTCGGCATCTCAAAGTGAGTTTATTTGATAAGACCATGATTCAGTAGGTTGATTAAAATTTTTAATAGTATTTCAAGTTATATTCAGATATAAACAAGTTCAATATGTACTCACACTGATGAGTTTGTTTACCAGTTTATAAGAAGAAAAACAACTTCAACATCGTAGCTACAAAAAAAAAGAAGAACGAAGAAATCACTCGAATTGCATCAGTTGCAACAGAAGTGAATGAATAAATAATTACTCTACGGAAATTTTAAAGATTTAACAGAAAAAAACAATTAGAATATAAAACCCAGATAAATTACCGCAATTGATTCAAGTGAAGTGATCTTCGGACCAAGTGTAAATATATATAGGGTGAGACTACATATTTCTTCTCTTTGATGGTACAGTGTACCAGGTTTTATATAATGAACCTTTTTCCACATTCATACTCTATATTCCCTGAAGTGTAATTCAACTAATCAGATAAATATTTCTTCATTTCATTAGATTTTTATAGTTTGCTTGTTCCAAAAAGATATTATACTATGATTAATGCTATTCAATGCTTTTAACTGAAAAATTTGATATTATGTTTCCAAGTCCAGTAAAATATCAAAAATTGTTGTTTAAAGAAGAAAAACAATAACAATGATAATTGTTTAACCGAGATATTGACCTGGTTATTTTAGATTTGTGTACTTTGGTAAATACAATATCACAGATTATATTAAAAAAAGCACAAAAAAGTTATTAAAATATATTGCTCCATTGACTATGCTAAAATTGACTGAAAATACATTGATTATTGCCTCAAAATTATAGAACATTATAACTGATATGATATTCAATTTTTGCTACGGTTCTATTGATATTTTTATACTCATATTTTCTGGTGATATTATATGAAATGATTTTATAAGAATCATTGATTTATGGATTTTAATATTTTTATTTTTAGAATTGATCCTAATTATATTTTTCAAATTCGCAACATATTGTTATTTTTTTTTTGATGAGTTCAGATATGACCGATTACATAGGTTAGAACAAACCTCAATCATATACCGAGTGAATTACTTGAACAGACCGCTCTTCGAGAAATTCTAGTTGTCAGCTTTTAGTTTCATAACACTCCGTATATATCCTCTAGAGACTTTACTGTACTGTCAAATGATGTGAAAAAGATTTAGTATTTATTGGAGTCAACCAAAATAATACAAGTGAATTGCAGTATAGTTATACATCATTAAGCGGTATTCGTCAAAGTGTTTTTTTTTGTAATGTGAGGTTCGCAAAACAATTGGCTAATCAGATCAAATAAATAACACCCTGTGTAGGTCATAACAATGGCTGGTCAATGTGGGGTCTTATACTTCTCTCCAACTATTCCCAGTCATAACAGGGTTATTATAAAATATTGTTACGAAAACGGATACTGCACGCCACTGCCTAGTGTTTGTGTCTGGCCCAAGCGGGATTTCAGTGACTGAGTGGTTGACAATACGTCAGACTTCCCAAAAAAACAATTGGGAATTTTCCAGGAATCGGTAGGCAGTCGACGAAAATTTTCTGGTGCTAATGACCTCTATATAATGCAGGGTATTCGAAATGATGATTCAACGAAAGTGACACTCGCGGTATTTCGGGAGTGTATTATGTTTGATTTGTTTGTTTGCCAGAGTGCAGTACTGTGTTTTTTTTTGTGAAATATGAATAAAAGCATCATATATAGTTGACTTTTTCAATAGCCAGCTTTGTTACAATTTTTTTTCAGAGAGTTTCGAAGTATTTCACCCCTAATATATGGAAGATTGCTTCTAAAAATTATTTTTTATCGATTCCCACAAATTGTCTCGCAACCTAACGGGGCACTTCGTACGAAGAATAACGATGGTATGCACTTCTATGAAGCTCCCATCAGAATGAAATATGAAATCAACTTCGGAAGTGGTCATCAACCACCACACTATAACAATAATCATTTCAAACATATCTCATTCCAAGTGCACATTTATCCGATTCTATAGGGCTGTTGAAAGAGATCGACCGAGAGCCACCAATAACTCGGAATTTCGTTTCCTCCTTCAAAACGATCTAACAGTGAGTGGTCGCTAGAAAGGAGGACAAACCATTATCATGATAATAATTGAACGAAAAAAGATCACAACCTCTGAAAAAGTAATAAAACATTTTGCAGGATTATGGAAACGACGCCCTAGAAGACAAAATGGGAATTTCCAAGTAGTCGAGACCGAAATCATATCCAAATATATTGCTAGTTTGAGGATATACAGGGTGTTATGTAATGAGTGTAATAAATGGAATAATTCTACATGACGATTCCCCAGTTATTCATAAGGTGAAAAGTTCATAGAAGCATGGGTCCGCAAGCCCTTAATTTTTGAAATACAAGGTGTGAAAAAATTATTTTTATTTTGGTTTTTCGTGAGTAATTTTCACATTAATGTCGATATCTGGACGAAAATTGGTATTTGAGGATTTTTGGCCCCCAATTGTAGGGGACACCACCTTCTTCTCATTGATTCGCGAACTCTTTGAAAATAGAAGTATCAAGTAGGCTATTGAGTTTATTACAATGTTTTTTTGTGCTGTCATGTCAAAAATAATATCTTGACGCATAGTTTAATAGTTTTATTTATTATTATTCTGATTATTTGTTGAAAAATAGTAAACTTTACCAATGCAGAGTATGCTGACATACATTTTACATACGTACTTGCTAAGAGAAATGCATATGAGGCCAGACGTTTGTATCAGGAGCGTTATCCGTTATCCTAGCTAGTCATTTGTCAGATACCCATCGGACGGTGGGAATCCTAGAGAGCGAGGAAGCAGCTCTCAATCTGGTAGGAGTACACCCGGAAACAAGCTCCAGAAAAATAGCGCTGACTTTAAACATTTCTTATGTTCTGGTATGGAAAATTTTAATTGATAATTTGTTAAATCCCTACCATATTCAAAGAGTTCAGGCACTACTTCATCGTGACTTTCCGTTACATATCAACTTCCGTCGTTGGGTTCTCCAATGCCTAATTCAAAATCCTTTATTTGAAAATCAGGTCCTTTTTACCGACGAAGCAAATTTCTCATGCAACGCTATACGCAATTTCCACAACAATCATTTGTGGTCAGAGGAAAACCCCCATGCGATACAGGAATCACATTCTCAAGAACAGTTCTCTCTTAACGTGTGGGCAGGAATCCTTGGAGATTATTTTATAGGTCCATTCTTTATATCGGGAAGATTAAACGGAGAGAGATATCATCATTTTCTTGTAGAAGATTTGCTTATTTTACTGAAAGATGTGCCGCTTAGACTACGAAATGGAATGCGGTTTATGCATGAAGGTGCCCTGGCATTTTTTAGCATCCTAGCGCAAGAAATTTCAGATCAAACTTTCGGCAACCGTTGGATAGGTCGGGGAGGTCCTCAACCATGGCCCCCTAGGTCACCAGGCCTCAACAGTTTGGATTTTTTTCCTGTGGGGACATCTAAAATCTTTAATTTACCAGACATCTATCCAAAATGGAAAAAAAATCAGTAATCGAATAATTAACTCTTGAAGAACGATTCAAAATACTCCAGGAATTTTCCAAAAATTGCGCGAATCAATGAAAAGAAGATTGGATACGTACATACAGGCAGGAGAGACATTTCGAACATTTATTGTGATTTTGTTTTGGATTTATATCTAGTGTTCCGTTGTTTATTGTTGTTTAAAAATTAGGGTTTGAAATGTTTCTATGTTGAATAAACAAAAAGTTTTCAAAATTGTTTCACTTTTAGACAAACACATGCATCGATTAATTCAAATAAAAATTGTAGCGACTTCTGAAAAGCATACTTTTTTCACGTAAAAATTCTGAAGGAATCGATTTTTCTTCTAGAAAAGTTGTGAGACAAAGACCTATAGGCGGCGCCCCCTACAATTGAGGGCCAAACTAAGATCAAATTTGAATTTCTCATATTAACGAATCCCCAAATACCAATTTCAGTCCAAATATCAACATTATTTGAAAAATTATTTACGAAAAACCTAAATAAAAATAAAGTTTTAACACCTTGTATATTGAAAATTAAGGCCTTGCGGACCCATGCTTATATGAACTTTTCACCTTATGAATAACTGAGGAATCGTCCTGTGAAATATCGAACACTTATTACATAACACCCTCTATACAGTGCGGCTTTTTATATTCCCCCCTTGTTAACTATCGAACGTTCGACGTAGAACAATGGGATTAAAACCGTTTTGAATGGTATCACAGATACTCCTTTTTGAAATAAAAGACATTGTGATTGCTCTATAGATGGCTCGGGGGGCATATCAACTTAAAAGTTTCAAATAGTATGGGGGGTCAAAAGGCACATCGTTGAAAAAATAATTCAATTCTCTTTTCAACTATTTTATTTTTTCCGAATATTGTTAATACGTTTTTTCACAATATGCATTCGAAATGTCAATTACAAGTGCGGATCTGAATGGTACCCTTACCTCGATAACTTTCAAAATGGTATTTCCGATCCTACTTTCTGAGAAAAGATACATTACAATTACTGAACAGAGGGCGCTGGGGGCACATCAACTTGATAACTTCTGAACGCATAGAGCTCGAGTTGCGCATCGTAGAAAAGGTAATTCAATTTTACTTTCAACCATGGCTGTTCTACGGAATCATAATTGCGATAAGTAACACGAAATACGTTGAATTGAGGAAGATTTATGACTTAAATCATTTTAGAATTCGTTTCAAAGCTTGATTAGGTACAGATTTTGAATCCATACAATAATCCAATTTTCGATTCAAATGATACCCCATCCATTTATATTCAATGACCATAATCATAACGGGTACCATTTATTGATTTGGTAAACTGATAATCGAACAATCACCTAGAAAGGACCAATATGAAGTTGGATTATTTTGTCTATGTTTAAGACCTTCTAATGTATGAGTGATTATACCACTACTCACCTGCTATTCATATTAAAAACGAATTATCGCATTTGTATTCTGTATTTGGTGAAGAGTTTCACCTAGAGTGAAATTGAGTATTGAGGCAAGACAATGGTAGGTAGGGAGGAGGAAAACACGAGTGAACACGATTGATAGTCATCTCCGTTGTGCTCCTGAAAAAAACGCACTTTGTAAGGGTGCCATTTACTAGTGCTCAAACATTTTGAAACGGACGACTAACCGAGTGGATGCTCGGCTGTTATTTGGTTTCTTCGGATTTTCCAATAATGTCAATGGAACATCTATTTTTTTATCTTCTGAAACTCCAGGACGACCCTTCATGAAATCATCCCTCACATGACCGATGTCTCGGAGCTTCTTCCCGACTTCACTAACAGTTGATAGTGGGATATGATCTGGATACCTATCATTGAATATGTGTCAAACCTGAGCTTGTGTCTGAGACCGATCTCCATAGCCAATCATCCGTATTCCAATTCTTCGAGTCTCACTGAAACGAACAATTTCCAGAAATTCAAATAGGCATTGAGAATACTTTGGAAATACTCTGACAATGAAATAATAACAGCCAGGTCCATGTTGCTGAGTAACAAAAAAACAGAAGAAAAGGTAGATACAGACAAACGTAAGAAAAAAAATCTATCAGGGTGACATCATAAGTAGTTCATGCTTTCAACATTCAAATGACGTCTCGGCAATTTTTCATGTACCATGCTATGAAATTTTACATATCGTATATGGAGAAATATCATTTTCCAAATGGCACTTTCAAATACGTGGGTAGCAATTTGAAGAAAAGTCGATGGCATTATAGCTGGCTCAATTATTACGTCACCCAAAAGAATTACACGTCAAAACGTGAACGTTTAAATATTGAAATTGACTTGTCTTAGCGATTTTTCTCTTTTGGCAGTGTTAAGATTTCAGCTTATTTATTGAAATTGTCTTGTTTTAGTTATATATATATTTATGTAGTGTTAAGATTTCAGCGAATTTATTCCATCCTTCACTGTTTTTATATATATATATATATAAATATATTTTTATGGTTGGTATATATGTCAAATGAAAAAGTTAAAATAGGGCAAATATTATTCAAAAACTGCATAAATACCTGCTATGATTGTTTTTATAATTTTTTTTCTGCACGGATTGCATCTTAAAAACCTTTTTCCATATTCTAGCAGATATTTCAAGATGGTGACAGTAGAGTTTTTTCATTATCATCATTATGTTTGATCAGTTCATTCAATTGGAACAACCTATACAAGTATACAAATCCAAAGTTAGAAACAAACATTCAGAATTCAACTTAACATTATATTTGAATGCAAGAAACATCCTGTATACAAATTTAGAACCAAAAGGGAACATGACAGGTAAATGTCATATTATTTTTTTCTAAATGATCAAAATCATAAAATTTGAGCATAGAAAATGGGAAATGTCAACTTTGAAGAACTATTTGTAAATAGTACTATGTGTAGGAATCAAATTTGTTAATAACATAAAGTATAATAGGTGAGGAGTTGAAAAATGTGTTTTATCTACTCCTATTAAATTATATATTGATTATTCAACTGCTTTTGAGCAATTAATAGTATCTATGAATAAAAAACGTGATTACTCACTACTATAACTCACTATAATAAATCGGAAAAGATTCTTGGAATTATTCACGAATCGCATATCAAAGTGGCTCTGTTCTTCTGTACAAGCCGTTTGGCCGAAAAAAAACAGTCCATTATTGTTATTGAGGGGAGTAATGTCACTTAAATAATTTTGATGTTTTCAAATTAAGCTAATACCTAATTATTCTGAATTTTGTGCTGAAAAAGATGAATTCAGATAGTGAAGATGAATTATCATGTACACCTCCAGGAATGAGACTAATGTTACCATACAGAATTTATTGCCCGAAAAATCCCAAAACAAATATAAAGGTGTATACAAGAATTTTCAAGATTGGTGTAGCAGCAAGAACATTGAGTCACCGTTCACAGAAAATGTACTTTCGGCATATTTTAGTGAACTTAGCACTTAATATGAGGCATCGTCCCTATGGACTTTCTACTCCATGCTAAGAAGCACACTCAACATAAATAATGGAATCAATATGATGAATTATTTGAAATTACGCGCGTTTCTCAAAGGTCAATCAGACAAACATGTAGCTAAAAAGGAAAAATCAAACGTAGCTAAAAAGAAAACTTTTAGGCCAGAACAATTCAAAATTTCATAAATGAAGCTCCTGATAAGAAATATCTGGCGACAAAGGTAATACACCTCACAATATTCAATCGTTTTTATCATCTAGTCAATTACATAATTTATTTTAGGTTGCTCTAATAATGGGCATTATGGGTGCTTGTCGTGCAGCAGAATTGCACTCTGTACAAATTACAGATTAAGTTGATCATGCATCTATTCTTATGGTCAGTGTACCAAATACAAAAACAAAAATTGCCAGAAAATTCACTGTTACGGAAAATTTTTATACCATAATTGAGAAATATCCAAATCTTCGTCCTACTGATATATCGCAAACGATATTATTCTTCAAATTCCAAAATGGAAAATATAACTCACAAAGAATTGGCATTGATGAATTTGGAGCAATGGGGAAAGACATTGCTACATTTTTAAAATTACCACACTGTAATTTATATACAGGGCATTGTTTTCGCCGCTCGTCGGCAACTTTATTAGTAGATGCTGGAGGGGATATAACGGCACTGAAACGCCATGGCGGTTGGCGATCAACTACTGTGGCTGAGAAGTACGTTGATGATTCCGAAAAGAATAAGACAGATAATGCAAATAAAATATACAGTTCTATAACACCTCAACCAGTCAGTACATCAACAACACATATGCAACAAATCCAAAATGAAACAATAAACCTGCATAATTCAGTCCTACATATTCAGTTTACTGGTTGTTCAAATTTTACACTTAATTTTATTAACAAGTAAAATGAGTAATTACAATTAAAATTTTTATAGCATTGTTATAGGTCACAATTAAGATTTGTGAATATAATTCTTTCTCTGTACTTGTATGTGAGTATTCATTCTTATAGTCGTAGATGAAGTATAGTATTCAACTTGCGGTAATGGTCATAACTCACTTGTTGAATTACAACACTCGCCTGCGGCTCATGCTGCAAACTTCATCTGCGTGAATTATGACCTACATTACCGCTCGTTAAATAATATACTATTAAAAAGGTGCTAATAGTGAGAATTGATGAAAGATAACAAAAAGTTATGGTTACCAAGGAGAAAGAAAACCAAGGGGAGTCGAGAAAGGAAAATGAAGCAGAACTGTGAATTTCTATGATCAATCTAGAAGGAAAAATGGTTATAACTGAGGCATTCGAAAAACATTCATGCATACAATCAACTTTGTAACAAATCAGGAGCAAAATCTACAAAGAAACCACTTACCAAGAATTGGAGGTGAGAGTCCCAACTTTTCACTTCACTAGCAGTGAGGAGGCCAAATTCTGCAAAAAATCCACTTCAAACTAACCACATAACATTCCTGGATTCGTTTGAGTGCAAGAAATATTCATAACAGGTATTTTATCTTCATAAACTCAATCAAGTGGGAATATTCATCAAACTATCACATTATCGGTTTGATTACAAAAAACACATTATTTTGATTGAAAATATTTTTTTTCTATTTATCAAAAAGACTGAGAATACCTATGAATATTCATTTCAGAATATTTCTATTATTGCGCATGAGCAAGCAAATTTTAAGTTATCAATTTTGATTAGTTGAAAAGTATTACTAGAATAAGATAGATATCGCAGGCATAGGTTATTTCGAGTAGAATTTCAATGAAAAACAACTATCTTACTATTTTTGGACTCATCATTTATTATTTGATCATTTGCAATCAATCTATCTAACATTAACACTACATTGACATCAAGAAAACAACCTAGATGGCGCTGCTCCAATTCTCCTGAGATATATAGAATAGACTCTACATAGGCGTACCACTGAGCTGGAAAAAGGTGAAATGAAAATAATTAAAAATAAGAGGTAAAGAGTACAGGAAAAAAGGGTTACAAGCATCATAGCAGGAGTTTTTTTTTTGTTATGATTAATGTTGCGTCTTGACGCATTTGTTTTTTTTTGTTATTATAATTATAATTAATTTTGCCAAGGGATTTTATATGTATATTGTATATTTCAAATGGGAATTTTTCATTTGCATTATTCAACTCTTTCGACCTTATTTTGCGCGTGAGGTATCACACAGACTGATATAGTCACTTGTGGGAGTGGGAAAATGAGACGGAAGAGGAGAAATGTGAAGATAGACATTGAGTTCCTAGATCTTATGGAAAGAACATAGCATTTTAGTTTTTTCTCGAGTTTGTGTTTTCTCATTGATATAACGCTTATTACTCAAGATATTCCTCATCCTTAGAATTAGTGTAAATGTGATTAGCGGCGGTACCGCCAGGAAGACTAGACAAAGTATCTATTGGCTGAAGATCAGATTCTCCGACGGAGGCACATGGGTGAGTGA
Organism: Gonioctena quinquepunctata; assembly: GCA_018342105.1. Lineage (NCBI taxonomy): Eukaryota > Metazoa > Arthropoda > Insecta > Coleoptera > Chrysomelidae > Gonioctena > Gonioctena quinquepunctata. Next base: position 17,320 of record JAFIRS010005441.1, on the reverse strand, counting down.
CACTTTGATCAGTTCTGTGTGTTTGCGAATTTACCACAAATTATTATTTATACAGTCCACTGAACGAACATTTTTTGATCCTTGCGAAGCCGGATTCACTTTGGTTTATTTCGCAACAAGTGAAAGATTCAAATTTGAAATAATTTCGTCAAGTCCCTTGGCAGCCATTGATTTATAATATCTTCATAGCCATTCATAAATAAGTAGCGCATACTCCCCTACCTTCCTTAAGTACCGTATAGTATTGTCATATGCACATAAATTAGCGCACCTACGTCACGTATTATTTACCCCTCTTGGGCCACACCGACTTCGACACCTGGGAACGACCTTGAGCTTCTCAGCTGACCGAAATAAGTAGGTCAGTACGATTCCAATATATTTCTTCTGTTAACTCGATTTGGAATTATTATAATTTGCTGATTGGGAAAATTTTTAATGATTATTGCGCGGTTGTTCTCGCATCTCACTTAATTGCAATTTTAACTCGCTCTGAACAATTTGAACTCTCATTTCTTATTATGTCTGTAGAAGCTAGGAAATTGAAATCTTTCATTGCTCAAAGAGAAACAGAACTCATAAAACTTAGTGAATTGAAAAGGGTGGCGGATCAAGCATTGATCGATAATTCAATTCATAATAACTTTAAATGCCGCTATAAACACATAGAAGTGTTGTGTAGTAATTTTAATAGCATTCATTCGAATATTTTGAGTCAGGTTTCTGGTCAAGACAATGCTGATTTAACCTCTCACAATCAAATACTGAAAGACTTCGATGGGGATTATTATCATATTCAGGCAATTTATACCCAATTATTCGAGAATGATCCAGTTTCAGGTGCTAGTTCAACCAGAAATTGTAACATTAAACTTCCTAAACTTGAACTTCCCATTTTCGATGGGGATATGAAAGAATGGCAAACTTTCATTGATATGTATGATTCGATGATACATACTAACGATTCTCTATCTAACATTGATAAATATAACTACTTAATATCTTCATTGAAGGGTAACCCGCTTTCAATTGTAAAATGTACCCCACTTGTGGGACAAAACTATATTGTTGCCTACAATTCGTTGAAAAAAAGGTACGAAAATAAAAGATTAATAGCAGCATCCCACTGGCATTCGATTGAAAGCACAAAAAAAAAATTCTTCAGAAAACCTCATGGTTCTGCGGCATCTTCTGGATACCTTTTCTGAAAACCTCGCGATACTTGAAAATTTAAGTTTTCCCGTGAAACAATGGGATTTTGTATTATTCAATATGCTGTTTGATCGTCTGGATACTGATGCTCAAAAGGGATTTGAACTCGAATGTTCCTCAAGTTTACAAGTGAACAATTACTATGTAACCTTGAAAGATTTTTAGAAAAACAATGTAATGCGATGGATAACGTTGCTTTATCGAATCCAAACTCAATAAAAAAATTGATAAGTCAAATTTCAAGACGACATCCCCTATTTTCAATAAGGTGATGAAATCGAAAGCCAGTGCTAGTTTTATTGTTAATTCTTCTTCAAACCCCAATACTTGTCAGTTGTGTAACAAAGATCACCACATTTATAATTGCCCAACATTCTTATCACGTTCTCCAAAGGTAAGGTACAATCATGGTAAGGAGTAGTAGGTGGTGTATTAATTTTTGGGAACTAAACATACTGTCTCTCATTGTACCTCTAATTCTCTGTGCCGAAAATGTTCACTTTCTCATCATACTTACTTACATTTCGATTTTAAAAACTCTCAAAGGACCCCTGTCGATGATATGAACTCTGATTCTAACAACCCGGTCCATGCAATTCCAAATAATCCCGTACCCCAAACCCAAACTGTCTCTCAGGTGAATTTATTTTCGAACATTAAAAGTACAGTTTTACTCTCAACTGCCATGATTGAAGTGTTAGATTCTCGTGGAAAATACCAACCTGTTCGCGTTCTTTAGATAGTGCAAGTCAGTGCTCCTTCATTGCGAAAAATGTTGCGATAAACTAGGGCTCACTCGTATAGAAATGTCTATTGATATTAAGGGTGTTGGACAAATACATTCTTATGCAAATCAAGGGGTTTCGTGTACCATTAAACCTAGGGTGAAATTCAACCTATTTTACCTGTAGATCTTGTAGTGCTTCCTCAAATCTGCTCGAATATGCCTTGTACAAATATATCAATTGACAAATTCAGTAATTTTGCGAATCTTAAACTTGCTGACCCAAATTTTAATATTTCACGCCCCGTGGAGATGTTGTTGGGAGCAGATGTTTTCGCACACATTATTAAAGGTGGGAGCCCGCAAATTTCAATAAATGAACCTGTAGCCCTCGACACGATATTTGGGTGGATAATTATGGGAAAGGTCAATTTTCCATCGGCAGAGGTCAACACATTCTTTACTAGTTGCGATAGTAATTTAGAAAACTTAGTTAAACGATTATGGGAACTTGAACACTTCCGTCAGCTGCCGTATCGTCACCTGATGATATCTTAGCTGAAACAATATATAACCAAACCTTATCGCGAACCGATTCTGGCAGATATATAGTTGCTCTCCGTTTCGGTATTCTGAACCAATTTTCGAAGATTCTCGAGATATTGCTTTGAAACGTTTTCAATCTCTGGAGCGCGTCTTCTGAAATCTCCTGAACTTTATGCCCAATATTCTGAATTCATGGAAGATTACATCTCTTCTAATCACATGGAATTGATTTCTGGAAATGCAATGTGTTCTCGGTCTTATTATATTCCCTACCATTGCGTCTTGAAACCAGAAAGTTCCACTACTAAATTGAGGGTGGTGTTTGACGCCTCTTCAAAATGTTCAAATGGTTTGTCCTTGAATGACACTCTATTACGAGGGCCCAAATTGCAGCCCGACCTAGTTAATATTCTCCTGAGATTTCGCCTTCACCCTATTTGTTTTACAAGTGATATAAAACAAATGTATCGACAAATTCTTGTCACTAAGAATCACCAGGACTATCAAAGAATTCTATGGAGGTTTTCTCCTTCGAACCTATTCAAGATTATCGACTCAAAACAGTGACGTATGGTCTGACTCCTTCTCCTTACCTCGCAATAAATACGATTCGACAATTAGCAAAGGAATATAGGTATGAAAGTCCGCCCGTTGCTGGAATTCTGGAGAATGATATATTTGTTGACGATGTTGTATCAGGAAGTCATTCGCTACCAGAGGCACTCAAACTTCAAACAGATCTGATTCGAATTCTCGATAGGGGTGGTTTTGAATTACGCAAGTGGGCGAGCAACAGTCCCGAATTGCTCTCTCATTTACCAGCTTCCTCTTTACAGTTACAACCCCTAGGTCTTGATTTAGAACCTGATTCGGTCATAAAAATTTTAGGTCTTCAATGGAACCCAGTTTCTGATTCATTTTCATACGAAGTTAAACCCCTCAATAAACCCTGTACGAAAAGATCTATATTGTCCGAATTAGCAAGAATTTACGATCCGTTAGGATTTCTTAGTCCTGTTGTGCTTTTATAAAGAATCTCATCCAGATTTTATGGACTATTGGTATAGATTGGGATAGTGCTCCCCTGAAGGCATAGTTAAACTTTGGTCTCAGCTTAAATCTGAATTTGGTGTTCTGTCTTCAATCCAAGTTCCCCGCCTTATTATGTCATATTGTTTTTCATCTTGCCAATTGCATGGGTTTGCCGATGCAAGTCAGAAGGGCTATGCGGCTGTGATTTACATCAGGATTGTGCACAGCGATCATCATATTACTACACACCTCATATGTGCCAAGTCTAGAGTATCACCTACAAAGAGAATATCTATACCTCGTCTCGAGCTGTGTGGTGCCTTGTTGTTATCTGATTTGATTTGTTACGCTCAAAGGGTTTTCAAAGAAAAACTCGAATTTTCTCAAGTTTTGCCTATACCGATTCCACCACAGCTCTAGCATGGATACAAAGTAGTCCTCATAAATGGACATGTTTTGTCTCCAATCGTGTCACTAAAATTCAAGACAATGTCCCTCCGATCCATTGGCACCATGTGTCTTCGGAAGATAACCCGGCGGATCCAGCATCCAGGGGTTTGCTTCCATCGGAACTTCTCACTAATTCCTTGTGGTGGGCGGGGCCATCTTGGCTAAGAGAGCCCGAGGACGGTTGGCCCCCGGCCATTCTCCAGAGTTCACACTTCTTTGATACCAAAGAAGAAACACAAAAAAATGTTTGCATTGCCATGGTGCAGACAGAACCCCTTCAAAAGTTATTAGAAAAATTCTCATCTTTAACCAAAATCAAACGAATTCTATCGTACGTTTTACGTTTTATTCATAATATTCGATTTCCCAATAATCATAAAATGGTGCTCTCACTATTGCTGATTTTGAGCTAGCTGAGTTGTATTTGTTAAGGTTTGCTCAGATTGATTCCTTCTCTCATGAACTTGCCCTCATTCGAAAAGAGAAACCCTTCCCAAATGTCTGCAAAACTAACACCCTTTGTTGATGAAAAAGGTGTATTGAGAGTTGGGGGGCGCTTAGTCTTTTCAAAATTGTCTTTTCAACAAAAACATCCAGCTCTCCTCGCTAGCAATCATAAGTTTACTGAATTAGTTATTCAGCACACACATAATAAATATCTACATCCAGGATATCAAACATTGCATCACTTACTTATTCAGAGATACTGGATATTAAGTCCCAAACGAACCATTCGTAGAATTCTGTCGAAGTGTTTTAGATGTTTTCGTGTCAACCCGTCCGCTCCACAGCCTATCATGGGTAATATTTCTCAAATAAAACCATTTTCCAAGGCTGGAGTAGACTATGGTGGTCCATTTTCCATTACGTTGGGACGAACTCGTGGTTCCAAAGTACACAAGGCCTATATATGCCTTTTTGTATGCATGGCAACCAAGGCTATTCACTTAGAGTTGGCGTCCGACCTTTCGAGTGATGCCTTCCTTGGAGCGTTGCGGCGCTTCGTTTCTCGTCGTGGTTCCTGTAGTCATATATATAGTGATCAGGGAACGAATTTTTGTGGTGCTGCCAGACAAATATCTGACCTGATGGAAACCGCTGTTGAGACTGAAGGTATCCAGTTCCACAGAATCCCTCCGCTTTCCCTAATTTGGGGTTTATGGGGGGAAAATTATTTGTGGTGCTGTCAGACAAATATCTGACCTGATTGAAACGGATGAGGATTTTATACAGTTTTGACACAAATCGAAGCAATTTTGAACTCAAGGCCATTAGGACCCATTAGCTCTGATCCGAATGACGTTTCAGCACTAACTCCCGGTCATTTTCTGACCCTACCCCTCTAAACTCCTTGCCAGATGAGGACCTTACTGATATCAAAATGGGACGTTTAGGACGATGGCAGATCGTTCAGAAAATTCAACAATCATTCTGGTTGAAATGGCACAGGGAATACCTCCATACTCTCCTTCAACGATCAAAATGGACAGATCCATCTGTTCCTATTAGAACCGGTGATTTGGTTCTTCTCAAAGATTACCTTTCACCCCCATTGAAGTGGCATTTAGCTCGAGTAGTCGAGGAACACGATGGTATAGATGGTATTACACGAGTTGTTACTGTCAAAACTGCTAAAGGGACACTCAAGCGTCCTGTTACGAAGGTATGTCCCTTACCTTCTATAGAACATTAGAATTTTGTTAGACTATAAGCATCTCTTGGCTTATTTTTTGGGTAAACTTTCTCGCGTAATTTTAGGTGAGGGTTATGTTGCGTCTTGACGCATTTTTTTTTTGTTATTATAATTATAATTAATTTTGCCAAGGGATTTTATATGTATATTGTATATTTCAAATGGGAATTTTTCATTTGCATTATTCAACTCTTTCGACCTTATTTTGCGCGTGAGGTATCACACAGACTGATATAGTCACTTGTGGGAGTGGGAAAATGAGACGGAAGAGGAGAAATGTGAAGATAGACATTGAGTTCCTAGATCTTATGGAAAGAACATAGCATTTTAGTTTTTTCTCGAGTTTGTGTTTTCTCATTGATATAACGCTTATTACTCAAGATATTCCTCATCCTTAGAATTAGTGTAAATGTGATTAGCGGCGGTACCGCCAGGAAGACTAGACGAAGTATCTATTGGCTGAAGATCAGATTCTCCGACGGAGGCACATGGGTGAGTGACACTTTGATCAGTTCTGTGTGTTTGCGAATTTACCACAAATTATTATTTATACAGTCCACTGAACGAACAATTAATATGTCACAAAAATTTGAATAAATGAAAATAAAAAATAAAGTGAAACTGGAAATATTGTTACCGAAAGAAAAACATGAAAGAAGGGGATTTTTGTGGCATAGTGGACAAATTATTAAATTAAATAAAAAATTTCAATGAGTTTTCCAGTATGCCACAAAAATCCCCTTCTTTTATGAAGAATAAATCACCAACAATCATATCCTAGAATATATTATAAATATTATATATATAATAATATATATATATATATATATATAATATATATATATATATATATATATATATATATATATATATATATATATATATATATATATATAAATATATATATATATTTTCTCAAATAAGCAATCTATTTTGAACATGGAAGTTCCTTTTAGTTTTTTGTTCTTTCACGGGTTGTGATCTTTCTCCGTTCAATGATAATCATGATAATATTATGTCCTTCATTCTAGCGACCATTCACTGTTGGAATATTGTGAAATATACATATCGTAATACTTTTATTTCATTATTAAGGATATAAAAAGATATTTCAACAAATGAATGAAAATGGAAAACTGAAAAACTAAAGGTGTGATTGGGTGTCCTTTTGCTCATAGAAGAGAACGAATGCTTCTCCACTTATAAGGGATTTTGGGTATATCGGTGATACTCTGGAGTCATTATACTATTGGAGGCTCTCGGTCGATCTCTGTCTTTAGCCCTATAGAATCGGATGAATGGGCTACCATCAATACTTTTTGTACGAAGATCCTCGTTTGGATGTAAAAAAATTTGAGCGAATCGATGAAGCAATTTTCTTCTATATTTCCTGGGCGAGATTCTGTGAGAGTGTCTGAGAATTTTTTTTACGAGACTGCGGATCGTGGCTTCTAATGTACCCAACTTACTTTTGTACGCTAATTCATATTTCACGAAATCTGCACTCAAATGAATGACAATTCACTTCCGAAATACCAAACGCGTCACTTCCATTCAATCACTTCGCTCGGATTATTTTAAATAAACTGTCCCCTTGCTCACGTAGGCTGCATTATATTGAGGTCATTAGTTGGGGAGTCCAGCGTGTGGTCAACCAGTCAGTTTCGCCACATCATTGGAATCCCACCCGCCCGCTTGGCGGGGTAGGGGGGTACTCTATCCGTTTTCGTAAAAGTATTTTATAATAATCTTCAACACGCATACCAACGGAGAATATTGAAGAACAATTATCAGAATTAGCGTTACTATTGCTCAACTGAACTAGAAAAGATATGTCAATTATAGACATAGCGTATATGTCAAAATGTATTACATTTTTAAACGCTTATCGAATAGAAATGCTGAAATGTCGTAATTATTTCAGTTTGTGGATGATACAAATACATTCAATGAAAAAACAAGTCATTTATTCCAATTATCAATATTCCGAAATTACAATTGGTACCGATATGATTGAAAAATTAAAAGGATATTTGATTTGGAAATACGTATAAAAAATCTTATTTGGATGTATCTTCACAATTCAAGCCGAATCACAGATTGACACAGCATGAGATATGATAGTATACTAGAGAAAGATGTACAGAATAGGTAATAATGCTCACTAATAGTGAAGTATAGAATTGATATCGTAGGTAATGAAATATTGAACTGATATCGTAGGTTATTGTCTATGATATTATTTTCAGAAATACCCGTACCAATGGAAATAATATCCAGGTTTCCAACAACATTATGATATATTCACCCTGTGAAATAAAAATGTAAGCACGTGATATTGAATGTCAGTATAACATTCAATTGATGAATAATTATGAATTGACGTGATGGATAGTTTTTAGTGTATTATTCCAGTAAACAACTCAGTGGCAACGAGAATCTTGTTACTTTGGATTTGTAATTATTGACTTCCATTTTGATTTATGGAAACTACCATCCTGGAGAATTCAGATCCAGGGAAAATCAATCAATAACAATCGCTGTTATAAGTGTCATATTTGATGTAGCTGAACGCTTAGGATTGGAGGAACAATCGTTTTCAATGCTCTTCCACCTAATGAAACCATAAATATCATATATTATTATAATAATAATAATAATAATAAATGCTTTTATTGAAAGGTTACATACTCTGTACATAGAACCTAACAAAAGGCAGGATTCAATATCTGCGCATGAAACATCATTGCAGAGCTTGCTCTTCCATCCAACCATCAAAATATATTCATGATCATGCTTAATTTAAAAATATTCATTACAAAAATAAAAATAAAAAACAATAAAAATAAAAAAAAGAACAAAAATATATGAAAAACTATTTATAAAATAAAATATTGCAGGAAATCAATACGAAAATATTCATAGAAGTTGAAAACAGGGGTGTGCCAATTCAAGTTCGTTTTATATCATATTTCAATATACGGAAAGCTGTTTTCGATTAAATATTGTTTCAGTTTTTTCTTGAACGTATTGAGTGAAAATGATTTGAATTCAGTCGGTAACCGGTTGTATAAGCGAACAATCTGATACGAGAAGGAGCCACGGAAGAAAGAAGTTCTGTGTTTAGGCGCTGTCAGGTTATTCCGAAATCTCAAGTTCAGGTTGTGTATATCTGTTCTGAAAGATAACTTTCTGAATAGGTAAGGTGGCTTTCCAGTTGTTATGATTTTGTGGAAGATCGAAGCGGAATGGAGTATGCACCTGGCCTCCATATTGAGCCAACCAAGATTTTTAAGATGTTGTGAAACATGTTCCCGCCTTCTTGTACCTGTGATGAGTCTGATGCAAGAATTTTGAAGTTTTTGTAGCCGCATTCTGTCTGATTTCAGTAGTCCCGGGTAATAAACTACGTCTGCGTAATTAGCATGTGAAAGTACAAATGCATCACATAGCATGAGTTTACTTTTCTTGTTCAATATATTTCTACTTGAATAAATAATTTTAAGGTTCATGTACCCTCGCTTCAAAATATGAGTAATGTGTGTCCTAAATCTGAGAGCACTGTCGAGGTATAATCCTAAATTTTTTGTTATTTCAGTAGTGGGTAATTGGACACCATCTACGGCTACATTAACTAAATTCTTGCAACGGTTTCTCGCAGCTGTTCTTCCAAAAATCATGACATAAGATTTAGACGCATCAACAGTGAGACAGTATTTATTAGAGGTCGTTATTAAAGAATTCAAATCCTGATTCATTTGTTCGAGTGCATGGTTGAGATAGTCGTCTTCGAATTCTAAATACAATTGTGTATCGTCTGCGTAACAATGCATTGAAGTATAACGTAAGGACTTTGAAAATTGGGAGGTATAGAGGACGAAGAGAAGGGGGCCCAATATTGATCCCTGAGGAACACCATTTTTTAGAATGAGTGAGTTTGACTTTTCATTATTAAGTATAACACAATGAGATCGGTTATGAAGGTAACTTTGGAGGAGTGATGTGGCATCCGAGGAAAACCCTAGGTAACTAAGAATAGCTATAACTAGTTTGTGATTAATGCGGTCAAATGCTTTCGAGTAGTCAAGCAATACTAAGAGACAGAGTTTGTTATTGTCAATAGAGATATGCACATCATCGACAACTTTCAACAGGGCCGTTGAACAACTATGGTCAGCTCTAAATCCCGATTGACAGGATGGCAATATATCGAATTCATTTAAGTAAGATCGCATTTGTAAGTTCAATATTTTTTCGAAGGCTTTCGAGATGGCACACAAAATACTAATTGGACGAAGGTCACTCATATTCTCTGGATTGGTGATTTTGCCAATGGTAGGACATGAGATTGTTTCCAACTCAATGGGTAAATATGTTTTTGTATACAATAATTGAATATATGTGATATGTGCGTTAGAATCATGGGACAACAATGTAATAACATTTGTATACTTATTTTGTCAGGTCCCACAGCATTCGATTTAATGCCCAGTAATGTAGTATAAATTTCATCATCATTCGTTTCATGGTAAGAAAAATGATTATCGTTCAGTGTATTACCTGAGAAAAAATCAATAATTTCATCGTCAGGCGTAGAGTTATTATTTGAAATGCTTCCAAAAAAGTTATTGATATCTTCAACATGCATTAGGTGTTCCGGAATTGTTTTCTGCACCTTTTTGTTGTTATATACGTTCATATCAGCTAGTTCTTTCCATAATTGTTTGTTTCTTGTTAAACGATAATTGAGGTATGCTTTTTTTTCGAGTATCACAGTCCGATTCGTGAGATTTCTCATTTCTTTATAATAATCCCAATGATGCTGATTTTTTGTTCTTCTAAATCTTGAGAGAGCCTTATCTCTCAGTTTGAACATAAGTTTCATATTTTCAGTTATCCACGGTGCTTTTTTTTTCGTAATTTTGACGTTTTTTACCGGCGAGTGTTTATCGAATATTTCAAGTAGTAAAGTAGTGAATACGGAAACTTTCTCATCAATATCATTGGAGTCATATATATCACAGAAATCAATTGTATGCAAATCCACAAAAAATGAATCTGGGTTGAAATTTCTAAAGTCACGGAATGTGTACATAAAACTGCCACCTGTTGATTGTATGAAGCCCGCTTTACACGATACAAGGAGATGATCTGAGAATGAACTACAATCGATCGTAGTACAGTCGGTTATATTTAATATCTCTGAACAGATTAAAAGATCAATTATTTTACAACTGGTCGGGAAATATCGTGTTGGTTGATCAACAAATTGTGTCAAACCGAATGAGTCAATTATTTCACTCAACTGAATACAACAACTGCTCGTTGGTTCTGAAAAGTCAATATTAAGATCGCCTGCACAAATTATATAATCAAATTTTGGACAAATGATAGATAAACTATCTTCAAATACTGACAGAAAAGTTGGGAGTGGAAGATTAGGAGGCCTATACATGGTTTTTATATGTTATTCATGGTTTTTATATGAATTCTCTCAAAATTGTATATATGTGGTAGATCTCAGTATGTTTTGACTAACGGTGCTAAGCCATGGAGTGACTCATGGCTTGATTTTGGGACCGACTTCCTTCATGTTACTGTTATGATCGAACAGAGTTGTATCATAGGCGTTATTATTTCTGGGCAATATATGATAATGAACTTCATTTGTGTAAAAAATGAATGATGACGAAGACACTTTGAAATCAGCAGGTGAATGGTTCGGATCTAGAAAGCTTTTCCTCATTATCATGATTTGTTAGAAAATACTTATCAATGTCTAGCGAGGCGTGGCGCTTTTCTATTCAATATTCAATTGAGAATGTTTCCTTCTTTATAATATTTTCCAGTGCAACTCTTAAAGAAGGGAATAATGTTGAGCTCGATGATGAACTCAACAGGTTGTAGCATGTTGATGAACGGCAAATGAATTATCTAGAGTCACGTTTTCGAACGAAGGTTGAAGAATTTAATAGATATTCTTAGGTCCTAGTGAAATTCTAGACACAAAATCAATTTTCCAATCAAAGGGTCATTCGTGTGTTAGATTCTGAACAAAATTCATACTAACCACATAGCGTGTATATCCAATATCCAAAGTGATCCATTGCCGAGCGGTTGTGCAGAGTTGTCGCTCATCAACAGTATGGAAGAAATAAAAACCCTACCAAGTAACTCACTGCAGATGCGATCCTAATATATTCCATAATAGGCGCAATAATCGACCAACTGCCTGCGAAATTAAATAACATTTCGTACAAATTAGTAACGACGGTTTGTTTATTGAATACATTTTCAATGTACCGGACAATGTCAAGTTAGGATTCAAGCATAGTTGTATAGCAAGTGTACAGGAAAATCATATTCTCGAACAGCTGTGAACCAAAACAATCAAAACAGAGCAACACAATGAATTCATCTTCGGGAATGAAGGTAGTGGTAGTGATAGTGTTTTTCAATATCTGATTTCAATCAGGTGTACAGGTCTGGATGGTAAAGAATAAAACCTTGCAAAATCAAACTATCAACCGTAGATTGTTATCATGGGGGGTCAAAATACTAGAAAATAACTAATTGTAGATTGATTCATTCAAAATATGAACTAAGATCAATTCCATCCGTAGCGAAGGATTCATCCACCCAGCTATTAGTACTCATGAATAATTATAATATTTTTTTTCGTTTCAGTATACCTATCTAAATAATGAAAGGTTGTGTTTGAAACGTATTTTTCAAATATCAATATTTCATTTGGTGGTGAATTCCATATGGGCTCTCGTAAATCTTGAAAGTGAATGAATCATTGTAATATGCACCCAGAAAAAAATGTATAGTGAACGGTATTGAAAATATAGTATTCATCAAAATATAATCTCATTGCATATAGGACGAATTTCTATGATAATAAACCTTTATAATGACATCTCTGATTATTTTCTTCCGGAAGTTAGTTCTTTCTATGGCTCAACTATATCATAAATCTTTAATATGTTTGACAAAAAAAAATCTATTAAACTTTGTGTAATATAATTCAACAATATAGTATCATCAGGTCAATAATACTCAATACTAGGTGGTATAATATTGTCAGTTGTAATATCATAAGAGAATGAGAATAAAGTTAAAATAATTCGACAGATTTTCGAAAACGAAACAAAAGACACGAGAGCCCAACGGGCCCGAGCTGCTATTGCCAAATGGAAACAAGTTTGAGAAATGAATCTGGAGAATTATTTTCTACTTTATCGAACTCTCGAGTGATATTCTATAGATTATTTTTTTATGTTACGATCATAAACACATGATTCAATGTACTAAACCGGTTTTCATTCATTTCTCACTCCATGAAAATTGATGATAGACGTCAAATTGAAAATATACGTTGTCAGACAATAAAAACAAAATACTTCAAATCATTTCCGCGGCTATATTCTAGGTAGAATATTCCCACTATAATAATGTTTTGATTGGCCAAATCGTACATGAATGATTTGGATTGAAAGTTTCCATTGGTTTCTAGAAATGCCAGAAAATAATGCAGGATAGTTCATTATATGGACTTGATAAGGTGTAGTATTTTTCATATTGAATGATTTAATAGTTATATACTTAATGTTATAATATTTCATAATAGAAGTTATTATACTTTTATAACGAATTTTGTCATATTGTACTATAATATTTTGGGCCTACATGCACTGCCCTGCAAAATAACTGACCAATGAAAATTTGCCCAAATTTCAAAGTGAGCTTCGTTTCGAAGCGCTCATCTCATTCTAATTTTTTTCAGCCATAGTACCAAAAAAAACTCATCAAAATCAGACGAGCGGTTTGGGAAAGAGCCAACTTTGAAATTGGGCCCAATTTAAGTAAACAAATTTTTATATATTTCAAAATAATTTATTGCAAAATCTAAAAATATATTCGTACTTGAATTCAAAATGTATTCACTTAGTTCTATAAAAAAACATTTTCATGTGTCAGTTAGAAACAGTCATATGAAAATAAACCATTAACACCACCAGAAACTAGCATAAATGGTTGCAGAGTTAAATTCTTCTCCCGCCTCGATCAAATTCAAATTGCTATATCTACAGCATTCTGGAATTTGAAAAAAAATTCAGTTGCTTTGGAAATTTGATGCTGAAAAAAGTACAAAAATATACCCTTCTTCAGGAAAACATTACCAAAACACAAAGGACGGATAATTCTTAAACACAATATACCTCGATATTAGGAATAAAGTCGAATACGGATTCACATGCATTTGTTTGTCGAACACTGACTTCTTGATATACTGATATAGTAACTGTAATGACAGAAAAATTAAAAAAAATAAAAATAACAAATAATTAGGTATTAGCAGTTATAATAACCTGATAAAACAACATCATGTTTTGTATATTTTAGTTATAACATTCTAAATCATCTGAATACCTTCTGGTTCATTCAATATGAATGAGTTTTGAACTGTCAGTTAACTGAGACGATAGCTTTTTTTCTCTCGAAGAGTGGTTGGTGTAAAGACGGGTTCAAAATTGAAAATAACTTCTGGATCTACAAGAAACTAATAAATAATGTGATAACATTTCACAGTTATTATGAAGGAGATAGGATTTTCACGTTATGAAGAGAATAACGTCATTGTTAGTATTTTTGTATATTCATCATTATGATGTATTTGCCAATATGTGTTGAATATCGATGGAACTAGTGAAATTTTATACTGAAATTTGCCTACCGTGTTCGACGTAGTTCAACGGGAAATACAGCATCATAATGTTGGATATACAAAAAATACCACCAATGACGTAATTCTCCCATAACTTATTTGTTACTGGACATTTCTAACCTATGTCATAAAATTTACTGAGCTCCATCTTTCCTTCTTCCATTACAATGGAAACAGCAGATCGAAATTGTGGCCAGTTTCATATGAATTCTCACTTTTATCTGGATATGCTTTAATAGAGACATCCATCAGGAACTGGTATCCATTACGTGTTTGTTTCAACATGGGAAAGTTGCTAAAATACTCAACAACATTTGTCAATTTTTTTAAATATCTTTTCTCTTCTGGAAGCATATTCTTTGATTGAATGTGACTTCTTCAGTTGGGCCAACATTATATTTGCAATATTCTAAGGCAAACATGTTCACTAGTTCTACGGCTTCGTTAGGAGCTTGTTTTGCTAAAATTGAAAAAATAAAACAAATACATGAGAGCAAAATATGAACCACTAGCCTTTTAGTATGATAAACAATTCTAATAGTGAAAAAGTATCATGGAAATTAAAAAATATTTTTTTAATTGAATTCAAAATCAAACCTATTGTCGTTTGGTTCTTTCTCTCCTCCTTTCTAAACATCCCCAAGTTTTTTTAGTGTAGATGTATCGTGACCATAGTATTTCAATGCATTCTTTTTGCTTCTTTTATATCGAAAATGAACCTCTTTTGACTCCATTTTGAAGACTAAGGCATGATGGAACACAACTTGGGGGATTCAGAAACGAATGTAAAAAGCGATTGTTATTATTACTCTCACAAGAATATAACTAACATGAAACACAATTCTCGTTGATTGTTTCATCAACCAACGACGATTTTAAGGAAAACATCAACGTCAAAACAATATGTACCCGACTTCTCTTACGTGTGACTCTCCCAACAGTATACAGTTCCGACTGAAGCGAAGCGTGAGTGTCACAGAAATATAATATCAAAATTTTGGGTTTGTAAACAGTATAACCTAGGGTAGTAAAATGTGTTAAATGAGATCATTACCTTTATAATATGGTATTGATAGAAGTTAATCCTCAATTGTTTGAGTATTTCAAACTTTATTACCATGGCATTATGAAATATCGCTCAAAGTGAATAGGTTATATACTTTGAAGACAAAATATCATAAAATGATCAATCAATTATATTTTATTATTAAAACTACTACCAACTTTTTGGAGTAATCTATCTTAATAATAACTATTATTGGAAGATTCATCATATATTACCTTTTTTTCTTTATGAGGAAAATGAAATGATTGATTGCATATTTCAATTCTCTAGTTGTCTGATTTCACTGAATTCCCATTCGATAAGCACTGTAAAGTTTTCCCTAGGAACCTCGAAAAACTCAAATACCATGAGTATTTCGGGTAGAAAATCGCTTCGTCAACCGACTGTAAATTATATTGCGAACAATTGCATTGTGTGACATGAAAAGGCAATCTGTACTCGTATATAATAAAGTACGCTATAATAAATACAATAAATCAAAACGAGTATGGCGCTGCTTGGCATAGGAATCCCTTAAAATGCCTGTGATATATCACCGGGACCTCTTCAAACGCTGCAAGCATACAGTAGACAGTGAATATAAAAATTTATTATTCAGTTATTCTGCTTTTTTTGGTGACAGGTGTATTTCAAGGGAGCAGAATGAAAACAGCAATCATCTCACATTGTCAACAGAGTTAATCAATTGTAATTACTCAAAATGAAAAAAGTGATATAATGACAGAAAAGTATTGATGAAAAATTGTATTTGTTAAGGGAAATTCGTTCCCTTGGTAAAATCTGTGGGGATGTTGCATCTATAGTGAGAGAACAGGTAGAACTTCAGGAATTTGGTACAAACTGTATCACGTTGAACTGAACATCATTTAGTCTGTGCGGTATCACAATACACAAGTAATTGTGTGAGTCACACAAGTAATTGTTGAGATAACACACGTGATTCTAAATTGTGATTATTCTCCAAAAACTAGGATTTGAGGAAAGGAACAGTGGTGATTTCCGAAACGTCATCGAAGGAAGTATATTTTGAATATCCAATATAACATCTGTTTTTGAATATTTTAGGCAAATAGTACGTTATAGACAAATCAATTTTCTTAGAGAAATTTTTGAACCAGAATTTTGTAATTTGCTCTTCTTGGAACAGATAATCAACATTTTCCACTTCCAGAGGGAGAAAAACCCCAATGGCAATTCTGAAATCTACCTTTCTGACCGGCCGCACCACCGGTTTTTATATTATTGATTAGAGCCATTACAATGATTGTAGTACTAGATATTGAGATGGAAGAATTGGTCAGGACAGTAGTTGTTTTCTTATAAATATTTGACACAATATACTCCTATTAAGGAACTTTATTCGATATAAATATAAGATAATAATGGTATTACAATGAATAAGGTTGAGCAGAGTAGTAATCGATAAGTGATCTTCCACTTGTTTCGATATTAAAAATTAATAATAATTGCAAGTAATTAAAATAATATATATATATATATATATATATATATATATATATATATATATATACTATGGCAGGATATTTCATGTATAACAGTTTTAGTTGGAGAAGATATATATATAAAAATATATATATATATATATATATATATATATATATATATATATATATATATATATATATATATATATATATATATATATATATATACCGGGTGTCCCAGAGCTCTGAGGCCAGCAGATATTTCAGTTATTTGCAGAAATAAAAAAAAAAAAAATACGTGTCGTAGGAGACCATAAGCTCGTTCATGCAGCATAGGAAAATCCACCCCCTGGCAATCAACCCCCGAGAAACCACCCCTAACTTTTGTTCTTCAAATTGCACCCTCATGTTTGTTTTGGTT
>JAFIRS010005440.1:0-56956 GCA_018342105.1 Gonioctena quinquepunctata | reverse complement strand
ATAACCTACGTGAAAATTCCCTAGACCCGGGGAAAAAAAGTCAATCATCCATGAGAAATCCATAAAGGTAAACCCCCTGAAAATTCAGTAGATCTAGGGAAAAACTATGTGAAATACGTGAATCTGTATGAAAAAATCCCTAGATCTGGGGAAAAAGCCCAACCCCTCCATGTGGAATAAGGAAAAAGTCATATCAAAAGGTAGAAATACATCAGGTTGCCCCTTTAAAAAACGGTAGATATGGGGGAAAATCCAGGGTAATATAGGTCTCGAGCACGTAAAATGGGGTTTTCCCCCAAGGATCTGATTTGAGGTCGCAAAATGACCACGTTGGACCTTGGCACTTTTAAAAAATTTCCCCCAGATCTGGGGAAAAATGGGGGAAAATCACTATATCCCTCTCTCCTAATACACGGCTCTTATGGGAGTTTCAATCGGGGTCAGAGGAAATTTCCCCAGATTCTAGGTATTTTTTAAAAGGGGGTAAAAAAAGTGTCGCCGTACCCGTGTAGCTATATCTACTATTAATCCATGCAACAAATTTTCGAGGTTATCACCACCCACTTGGTAAATTGGGGAATATTTATTTGTGCAACCAGTTGGTAAAAGCACTATTTTTTAACGAGCGGATTTCGGGGGAACAAAGCAAAACGAGTTCCTAAAAAAAAAGCGGGGTTTTCTCAACGTGTTTCACACAATTTTTTTTCAAATTTGGGGGAAAATGTGATCCTTTTAATTCAAGATAAAAATAAAAAAAAAGTATTTTTAAAAACACTGATGAACACCTTTTTAACCCCTAAAAAAATAAAAAATAATTGTAATATTCAAAAACTATGCCGAAAAACATGGGGTGCTTTTTTTGGTTACGTATCTTTGAGAAACATAATACTTTCAGAGTAAGATCCTAGAGCCGGCAACCCTACGTCATTTTAGAAAAGCTGAAATTTTAAGAATGAACAGTGTGATATGTAGTTGAGAACGTATGTGTAATTGCTAGCTTGAAAGCGGGGCCCTTTTACAGGTCACAGGTATAAAAGTACATAAAAAACTCTCTTACTCACGTTGAAGTATGGTAATGCGTTTGACAATTAACATCGTCCAGTTAGCCGAGCGGTTTAAGGCGCGAGATCTGAGCTCGGATCTCAAAAGTTAGGAGGGTTCGAATCCCACGCCTGACGATTTTTATTTTATTTTTATCAGAAAACTCTTTCTGCCGCCATCTTGAATTTGAATTGAACCGCCGCATACCAACTTTGAATCGAATCGGACCATAATCACAAAACTCGTTCTCCATCTTGGGGCCGCTATCGTGAATTTATGAATTTCGACAGAAATTTCATAATTTCCGACTCCAAAAACCCCCACATACCGATTTTGAATCGAATCAGACCATAATCACGAAACTCGTTCGCCATCTTTGAGCCGCCATTTCGAATTTTGTTAAAAAAATCAGAATTCTCGACCCCAAAATCCCCCACATACCAATTTTGAATCAAATCGGACCATAATTACAAATATCGTCCGCCATTTTGGAGCCGCCATTCCGTTGTTTTTCTCTAACAAAAATTCTATAATGCATTGTTATCGGAATTATGAGTATCTGCCAAATTTCAAGTCAATTAGAAGACTAAAAGTCGGTCAAAACTCACTTGCAAGATTTGACCCAAACTAACTAACGAACGAACTATCAAGTGAAACTAAATAAAGCTTGTAAAAATAGTGTTCACTTCCCAGTACTTTTTCATTAGTCCAGCTGCATCAGTATTCGTAGGACGATGAACCAATCAAAAATAAAAAATGTTGAAGATTTAAAAAAAAAATAGGAATCGAGTGGGCCCGTGTCTTAAAATTTGACACATCCATACAATTCTGAAAATAATTGGAAAATGTAAGGAAACAAGTAATCTTCACAAGAACAGGAAAGAATGATTAACAGAAAACAATGTAAAAAATTCGAGGAAAGGCTACTTATAATTGCCCAAATAGGTCACCATCATGTTCCACACAAGCTGCTAGTGAAGGAACCCCCGAACTCTAGTCAGTTCGCCCTTCCTACACTTGTATAGATTTTCTTGATTATATTTTCATTTTCAGACAGTGGAAGGTTACCCAAAAAACATGTCAAGAAACGTTGTTCCTCCACAAAAAAACCACATTCATTCAATACATTATCTGCAGTTGTTGAACGATCTCTGAAAATCATTTCCTTCACTTTCCCCGAAAGAAGAATTCTATAGGAGTAAGGTCTGGAGATCACGCGGGCCAAGGAATAGTACCTTCTCTGCATATCCAACAATTAGGATAGGATTGATCTAAAAATTATCGCACTATCCTATGGTTATGCAGCACATGGTCCTTCAGGTGTTCAAATCCACGTCTTCTAAAATTCTGGGAAGATATTCGCGAAGAACTATTACTATTATCAGAAACAAATATCAGAAACAAAATATCGATGAGTTTTTGTCAAAACGTCGTAAGCGACAAAAGTTATATTTCACAGGAAATGATTTTCACTGACATATGCTTTTTTTCAATATTCAGAACTCTCAGAATCTGCAGGACTCTATTTATTTGCCGAAAAATCGTTTGTGAGAGTTGAATTGAGTGAAATTTGCTATTTTCTTTGAATAATGTAACATACGATAGTTTGTCAAACCAATTTCAAAGTTTTTTTGAATTTGGATCTGTCACTTACGATACTCATGATATGTTTTGTGGGTATTAGATTCGATCTATTGAACAGAAACGAAGCGTAATCGATCTTCTTCGAATCAAAACTCTTCTTTTTCAAAAATATTTATTGAGCAAGAAATACTATCATTATGAAGATTCTTCATTTTGGTGTTCCAGTAATACGCCTGAATAACTCGCAATAATATAAAATAAAACAAATTTTAGGTTGAGTGTACTTCAGTTTGAAGTAGCATATTGGCGTTTACGCAAAAAATTTAAAATTTTAGGATTCTGATGGATATAAACTGGCGCTTACGATAATGATTTCTAGCTCTTACGTCAAAGATGGGCGAAAATAATATGTTGAAATACGTGTAGATTATCAATTTGGTAGAAAAATCTAATTTTCAACAAATTTGTCGCTTACGATGTTTTGTCAAAAACCCATCGATATAACACTTATTTCTAAAACTCTGAACGAGAATAACTACCCCAATTATTTCATTGAGATCAAATAAAATCAAATCCTTTATTTTTCTTAAAATGACAAACAATTTCGTTCTGTATAGGAATAGTCAGTACTTATATCTAACTTACAACTAGTACTAAAAACAAGCAAACAGATTTACGGGTCTAAACAATATTGCACAAACACAGTAGAGTAGATCAAATAGGACTAGATAAAAACTCAGAAAGTGTATAAAAACAATTGATCAACAAAAACGACTTCAGACGTTTTTTAAAAATCGTTGCATTTTCAGCTCTCTTGATCATTACTGAAAGGTGATTGAAAATTTTAGGTCCAATGCATTCAGGAGCATTTTGAGTAATCTCATATTTGGCAATTTTGACATGTATCATTCGTTTCTGACGAGTGTTCTTATCATCAATATCACTGTTCAGAATGAAGTCGGTTTTATTGGTGAATACATAAACTGAGAGTTCATATATGAATAGACTTGTCAGAGTTAGAATATTCTGATTTATAAAAAGGGTTCTACAGGAGCTTCGTTTAGGGGTGTTAAATATACAACGTAAAATAGCCTTCTGTTCAATGAAGACGTTTCTACTCATTGTTGGGTTGCCCCACAAGCAAACACCATAACGCAGCCTAGACTCAACCTGAGCATAATATACACTGATGAGTTGTTTTTTATTCAAAACGACTCTCAGATTCCTAAAGAGATATAGGAGTGAGCACAATTTGGAAACCAGCTGTTCACAGTGTGGAATCCAGTTCAGATATTCATCCATTTGCATACCCAAGAATTCAACTGCATAATGAGAGCTTTGTAAGGTAGTATTATTAACCTTCAGTTGGAGTGCTTCGGTGTTATTCTGATAGTTATGAAAACGAATAACTGGAGTTTTTTTAACATTGCAAAATAGATCCTGTCTGTTGAAGTATTCAGAGGTTAAGTTCAGGATATCTGTACATTTGTGTGTTAAAATATTAGTTTGCTTATCCGAAATCAATATACTAATATCGTCCGCATATGCAGTAAATAATGAGTATGATATTTCCCCATCAATATTGTTTATGTATGAGAGAAACAGAACCGGCCCCAATATAGATCCCTGAGGCACACCAGTCCGGACCAATTTCGTTTCTGATGTGGGAAACGAAACCACACCACCTTGATCAAATCTCAATGAGACACATTGGTTTATGTTACTGAGAAACGAAGATATCCAGGTATGTGAATTTCCCCTTTCATTTCATTTCATTAAACAACGGAAGAAGTATCTATCTCAAAAAACAAACATCAATGGAATGACGTTAGTACCTACTGAGAATAGATACGTCAAAATTCCTTTCCATCGCAGTATGCAACACGAAATTAATGAACTTCTCAAACCCTTAATGTTAAGACCTGCCTGGAGCTCTTTTGAGTGCACAACATCTATTTTCACTCCCCTGGAAGATCGAGATCCCCTAGATAAACAAAGTAATGTCATCTATATGTTGTAAAGATTGTATCAACACATGTTACATCGGTAGAACCTGCCAATACACAACAAAGTTATCACATCAAAAATAACAATCCACTCCACTCTGGACTTGCTAATCAATGCATTGAAAACAACCACTCTTTCGACTTTCCCAAATGCCCAAATTCTACACAGAGGTGAAAATAAATACAAGAGATAGGTAGCTGAGTCACTTTATATCCACATGAACCCAAATCCTGTATATAAATAGAAATATTTTTAGAATGTGCCCCGGTCACCCTGTATATCGAAGAAGTATTTAAGAAAACGTTTTGCTGCCTACTTCTCCATCTCACATTAAAAATGTAAAAATCTATAAATTTACATTTTTTCTTGTAAAATGAAGAAGTAGAGAACCGAAAGCGTCCTCAAATCCTAAACACCCCCATGAAACTTCATCAGAAAAGAGAATCTGTCTTATCAAACAAGTTTCTGTTTGAGGATGAGTTCGATCAATTCCAAACTTGATTAAAGGCACACTCATTCGTCGCAGTTCTAGCCGTGTCTGGAAGGGATGGAACGTGTTTTCAATGAGTAATTGAAAGTCAATCCTTGATTGCTTTTTCTACAACTGATTGCTCCATTCAGAATTTTATACATAGTACGGTCTAGCAAGCTTGCGATTTGGCTATCCGTTGGATACTTCCTAATGGAAATTCAAAATAATGAATACTGGTGCCAGTTTTTGAAACTATACATAAGTACATTGCTTACTTTTCGAAACATTAATTTATATGATTTTAGCCACCTAAAACTTGTCGGATCTCTTGTAATTGTTGACCTTTAATGAAATTCTTGTTTATCTGGTGAATGTTCTGTTGACCTCGAGTGAAAAAATGAGTGATTCTATGGCGAATCATTATTGTTGTGTATCTCAATGTGACTCTTGGGCAAAATGATCCCGTTGAATTGGAATAAGTTTTCATCATTTTCCGTGAGAAAATGAACGTAACGTTGTGGTTTAGACTAATTTAGGATAGTGTGAGTCTATAGGCTGACGACGGGCTCTTGAAGAAGAATACAGTCCCTTCCCAAAACCTTCCTGAATCGGCTGTGGCCAAGAAAAAAAGTTAATAAAAACTTTTTCACAAAAAATTAAACCGACGAAAAATCAACTGAAAAGCAAAAAAACAAAATAAACCTTCTTAGTCTAAATGATAATTGGGCTCCTAAACTAATGTGAGTAACTGATTTTGAGTCGGCGCCAAACAAACAATTATCGAAGATGATTATATTACTTTGAAAGAAGTAATCAAAACGCAGCCGTGCATCTCGCTGCCATCATTTTACGCTTTACCTGATTCAATTGCTAGTTTATTTGGCGCCGACTCAAAATCAGTTACTCACATTAATTTTGGAGCTCAATTATCATTTAGCTAAAAAGATTCATTTAATTTTTTGCTTTTCAGTTGATTTTTTTGTCGGTTTAATTTTTTTTTAAAAAGTTTTTATTTTTCAATTTTTTGTTGCTGAAATCTACTAATTACTACCTACTTAATTTTCGATTACTTCCACAATACTTGCTAGCTTACTTCAACTATCAACTATTAAATAATATGATTTTCTATTCTAAATATTTATTATTATTATATAATATGAATTAATTTTGAAAGTTCTGGTTAGTTGATTTCATAACTTTGTATATAATTCCATCCTTCCATAGAATGTAATCATTTTGACGGATGTAGGAGGGTCTGTCAATGTCAACTACATATGTGTGCCAAAGTTCACAAGTGAAAAATCAATCATCCCTTATTTTTCTACCCATAGGGGTGGATCATTTCATTCCAAATTGAAATATCATCAACTATGAGGTCTATAATAAAAAAGAATCATCCGAATCGGAAAACCTACTACAGAGTTATACGCGTCGAATAGAGAACCCCTCCTTTTGGGTTTCGCCGGTTGAAGAGGGCCTTCAAAGAGAGTTGAAAGGAAAGAAACGAGAGTTGAGGAGAGAAAAAACGGATATCATCAAACATACCGGAAATTATTCATACAGTATGGAAAAAGAGTGACTATATATGTATATCTAGCTGATAAGGACACATTGTTTACTTTTCGAAACATCAATGTTTATATGATTTTATCCATTGTACATTTAAGACTTGTCGAATCTCTTGTGATTGTTGACATTCAATGAAATTCTGGTTTACCTGGGAAATACTGTACGTCCTCGAGTGAAAAAATTTGTGATTCTAGTACAAATCTAGGATTGAGTGAGTCTATTGACAGATGACGGGCTCTTGGGATCTTGAAGAAGAATACAGTTCCTTCCCAAAATGTTCCTGTATCGTGTGTGACCAAGAAAAAAAGTGAAAAAGAGAACATTCAAAGAGAGTTAAGAAGAGATAAACCGACGAAATACGGAACTGAAAAACAAAAAATAAAATAAATCTTCTCAATAACTAAGCTCCTAAACTAATGTAAGTAACTAATTTTGAGTCGGCGCCAAACAAACAAGCAAATGGATTAGGTAAGGCGTAAAATGATGGCATCGAGTTGGGCGGTGACATTCTGATAATTTTTTTGAAGTAAGTTAATGATCTTCGTTGATTGTTTGTTTGGCTCAAAATAAGTCACTTACATTAGTTTAGGAGCTTAGTTATTGTGACTAAGAAGGTTCATTTTATTTTTTACTTTTCAGTTCCGTATTTCGTCGGTTTGATTTTTTGTTAAAAAGTTTTTATTTTTCAATTTTTTTGTGGCTGAAATCCACTAATTACTAACTGCTTGTTTTTTTATTACTTCCAAAATACTTACCCACCTTACTTCAACTATTACCAGTTAAATAATATGATTATCTACTTTTACTATTTGTTGTAATATAAATCATTTTTGTTGTTCTGGTTAGTTTATTTCATTACTTTGTATATCATTCCATCCTCATAGAATATATTGATTGTGATAATGACACTAGCGATCTGTCATTGTCAAGTACATATGTGTGCCAATGTTCACAAGTGAAAAATCAATTATCCCCTATTTTTCTACCCGTAAGGGTGGATAATTCCATTCGAAATCCAAATATAATCAACTATGAGGTATACCCTATCTGATAAAAGAAGAATCATCCAAATCGAAGATCCCAGTACAAAGCTATAGCTGATAGAATCGGTTAACGGACCAGAATTCAGAGGGTGAGTGATCAATATCCTTCATTTTGATACCCTTAGGGGTGGATTTCATCTTTTGAATTCAAATGGGACCAACTACAAGAATTATTGGAATCGGACGCCTCAGTAAAGAGTTATGCGTGATCATACATGAGAAAAAAAAAATACGCGTCGACTAGAGAACCTCCTCCTTTTTGGTTTCGTCGGTTAAAAAAAAGAGATATTATTCAACATACCGAAGGATATTCATATAGTATGGAAAAAAAGTGACTGTATATGTATATCTAGGTGATAAGAACACATTTTCACACCATCTTGTTTGTTTTAGATGAAATAATAAAACACTATTTTTGTTAGTTTTATTTTCGATTCGAACATTCACAAATAATAATGTGTGACATTTCCTCAAAATAATTCATAACAATAATTCCCGATGACTTAGCTAAGATGTCTAGAAACTTAAATTTAAATACACTACTTCACTAGAGCCTTGAAATGAATAACACAAAAGAAATGGAAAATAATACCAAATGGAAATATTTTAAGAAAAACTACAAACACAAGTGTATAACCTCTGAGAAAACAGACAAACAATGTACGTATGACTGGTTTGAATTTTCGCTACTATGGCACTGGCATCTAATTTTGAATTCGCAATAGGGAAGCTTTTCAGTGTGAACAATGGTGTTTTACGGGAAATTTAATCAGTCCGAAATTGCGTTGAATCGTTATTGATTTATAGTCAGCACAAAAGCCTTTCAAGGACGTTTTGAAAATTGGGAATTTATGTTTGTACTCATTTCTGGAAAAAAGTTTGTAAAGATAACTCCGAAACTCATCAAAATATTGGAGAAAGTTTGATGTCGAGATGATTAGTGAAACACATTTTTACGCTTCTACATCATGTACACAATTAAATGCAGATGGGGTAGAACAGGAAAGAATGGCAAATATTTTTTATAAATTCTCTTAAATTAACTCGGTTACATGAAATTTTAGTAGAATATCTCATATTTTCCTTTGTATAGCAAGTACGTGAATACAAAGAAAAGAGAAGATCATGAGATATACAAAGACAAAAAAATAATTAATTATAGCAATTTTAGAAACCTTACAACAATCTTGAAAACGGTTTCAAAGGAAACTTCAGAGAATCAGAAGTTGTTTTATGAAACTTACTGAAGCATAAGAGATAATATAACATGATGAATATATTAATGTAAAACATGGAGGTAATACAAATACAAATACTTCATTTCCTTAGGCTATTACAACCATGGAAATCGTCAGTTATGAGATATAAAAATTGAAGTTATATGAGAAGTAATAAAAAGTCACACTGATATATAAAAATCACAAAATTGTGTAGAAGTGGTATAAACAAAATATTAAACCATTCATAGTATCATGTTCCTAGTTTCGCTTGAAAATATTCATCTAGAGAATAAAATGTCATTTCTAGAAGCAATTTTTTCACATCTTTTTCAAAAGACTCGAAGCTGTAGTTATTTTTTCAATGGATATTGGGAGCTAATTATATAATCTAATCGACATGATATGAGGCCCGTTAGTACGGCTGCCAGTTAATGAGTTGGAATTAAAAAATGATAGTTTTGTCTCGGGGTGTAGCTTGCGGCAAGTCGAGTAATATATCTGTTCTAAAATTTATTGCAGTGCGTTTTAATGTGAGTGACGCAATTGGAAATATACATAGATGCAACAATTAAATTCTTCAATTTGTCAAACAGCTCTACAAGAATCACTATATTTTTTGAAGCACATGGTTCCCAATATCCTTTTCTGAGATAGCAACAATTTATTTATTCTACTGGAGTTATCGAAACACACTAAGCAATAGTTGATAGTAGAATGAACATACGCATATTAGTAACTCATTAGAATGTTGATAGGTACATAATTCCGAAGATTCCAGATTACAAAGCAGGTCTTGGATAATTTATTTGAAATATTGTCAATATGATCGTACCAAATTAGTTGAGAGTCAATGTTCAATCCTAAGAATTTAGCAGATTTTTTTCTGTTCAATGGTTTTTCCATTTGTTTTAACCAGTAGGCTATAGTCCATATCTCCGAGAGAAAAGGTAATAGTGTTTGTTTTGGTACTATTTAATATCAGACCATTTCTGGAGCATGTTGCATGTTTACTACAGCAGCATTTCCCTGCTGAGCCAGTCCTTCACATTGAGCACAGCTAAGTACAGGACATGTCATCAGAAAACTGTACAGGCTCTACACTTTGGTCACAATATTCAATGTTGCGAAGTACTATCAGTATAAAAAATATCATTGATATATCCACGTATGAAAAATTACGTTCATTTTTGAAAAGAAAGTCCGACAATTACGTCCCCAAAAAATCAAACGTATTGACAGCAGACCAATTGCAGATATTTTTAAATGAAGCTCCAGACTAATAAAGGTAAGTTTATTCAGATCGAACTATTTAAAGAATTTATTTCGCTTTTTTCCTCGAATTATCATGGCTTTTTGTAATTAGTGAGTTTTTTAGTTGATAAAAAGAATTAGATAATTATTAAGATTTCAGTTTCAAATTCTGCTAGATAGATATACAGTGCTTCTCAAAAGTACTCTCCCACCCTCCTATTTTTGGAACGATTATACATAAACAAGTGAAATTTGGAAACTGAATATTAAAGGTTGTAAACTTCCCTACTAGTGATGATAGATGACGAAATCGTCAAAGATGACGTCACAAGGCCATTGTGACCAATAATTTTAAATGGAACCCTACGGCAAGCGACACCTCTTTTAAAAGGTATCGAAAAAACATATTCAATGATACTAATTTTGTTTGTGTTTATGGCAGTTTTGGCAACTCGCTTTTAAAAAACGCAAAGCTGTGATGAATTAAATCAGTTAATACTAAAATTTCAAATTCAAGCTACGCCTCTGGATAGTTGTCAAATAAGCTGACGTTTTTGTTAGTCTCCCTAATTCGACGTTTTTGTAATTGTCCAAGTTTTTGTACATTTAATAATTTGTGTAATGTTGATCGAACGTTTAACTGTTTAAGCAGCTTTTGGTACTTTTAATATTTTTGTACATTTTGATAATTTGTTAAACTGTTGTGAGCCGAACGTTTAAGTGCTTCAAGAAGCGAATTGGTACGTGCTTTAGGTGATAAAGTAGCAGCGATCTTAATTATTGGTGAAACTGGACAAAATATTCATGCAGCAGAACGCATTTTTAATGAGAGGTTTCCCGATCGCCCCGTTTCGAGGACTTACTTAAGGGAGCTTCTTCGTAAGTTTGAAACAACGGGTAGTATTAATGATGCGAAACGATCTGGCAGACCACAAATTTCTGATGAGAAAAAAATTGATATACTGGCAGAAGTAATAGTTAATCCTACTTCTTCAACAACTCACGTTGCATCTACCTGTGAAGTCAGTCGAAGTACAGTACACAGGGTTTTGAAAAAAACCAAATTTCATCCAAACAAATTAAAAATGGTTCATCAACTCTCAGACGACGACCCAGACCGAAGACTAGAATTTTGTGAAAATATGGAAACTAAAATTAACCAACAGCCAGACTATGTCAAAACAATTTGTTTTAGTGACGAAAGTACTTGTTATCTGAATGGAAATGTAAATACACAGAATGTGAGGTATTGGAGTGACTCAAATCCTCACCTGTTTCGTGAAACACATACCCAATTTCCCCAGAAGGTGAATGTTTGGGCAGGTATCCTGGGAAACCACATTGTTGGGCCTCTTGTTTTGAACACTTATTTAACTGGTGAGGTTTATCTGGAGCTGTTGCAAAACGCAATAGAACCGTTAATCCTTGAAATTTTGGAAGATAATCCAGATGAATTCGGCAATTGGGAAATAACATTTCAACAGGATGGTGCTCCTCCACACTATTACGGTGCAGTAAGACGGTATTTGGATGAGGAGTATCGTCGTAGATGGATTGGACGACGAGGTTCAGCGGAATAGCCAGCTCGATCACCGGACCTCACACCTTTGGATTTTTTTCTGTGGGGGTACCTCAAACCGATGTTTTACGCCACTGAACCTGACAATAATGACGTTTTAAAACAACGTATTGTTGCAGAATGTGAGGCTGTTTCCGCAGACACATTTGCAAAAGTACGAGAAGAGTTTAATAATAGGATATTTCACTGTCAGGCAGTAAATGGAGGTCACTTCGAGCAATTTCTTTGAGTAGATACTGATTCTTAAATCTGTAATTAATATCATACTGAATGGAATTTAAATTTCAATGTTTACTAATGAGTCATTAAAACTGCCATAAACACTAACAAAATTAGTATCATTGAATAGGTTTTTTCGATACCTTTTAAAAGAGGTGTCGCTTGCCGTAGGGTTCCATTTAAAATTATTGGTCACAATGGCCTTGTGACGTCATCTTTACGATTTCGTCATCTATCATCACTAGTAGGGAAGTTTACAACCTTTAATATTCAGTTTTCAAATTTCACTTGTTTATGTATAATCGTTCCAAAAATAAGAGGGGGGGAGCGGACTTTTGAGAAGCACTGTATGTACTTTTAAACAAGACTTTCAAAATGAGGCTCAGTGGTGCAGTGGATAGTGTATCCACTTGGCACCCAGACGACCCCGATTCAAAACCCGGGCTGTCTTTTTTAAATAAAATTTTACATCCTGATATTTTTATTTGTAGGTTGCAGTGGCTATTGACGTAGCAGGGGCATGTCGTAGAGAAGAGTTGTGGAAATTAAAAACCGATAATTTATTTAGAGGATTTAAATTCGGCTCTACTGGTGAAATTAAATAACACCAAAACAAAAAAGCCAAGAACGTTTACTGTAACAGGAGAATTTTATAATATATATAAAAAAATATGCTGCTCTTCGACCGATTGATTTGCCAGGAAAACGTTTCTTCTTAAATTACCAGCAAGAAAAATGTACTAGACAGGTAGTCGGCATTAACAAATTTAGTAGTATGGCTAAGAAAATTTAATTTAAATTGGAAAATCCCCATCTATATACAGGTCACTGCTTCAGACGTTCTTCGGCAACAATTTTAGTAAATGCAGGAGGGAACATATTAACCTTAAAGCGCCATGGAGGATGGCAATTCAAAACCGTGGCAGAAGGATACATCGGGGAGTCTATTAAAAATAAAATTAACGTTGTTAATAAAATCGTCAACGCTATTGAACAACCACTCGAACTCTTTACTAAAATGGAGACAGAAAATGCAGCGTATATGAATGATCATCCCTCAACTTCTACAATTAATATAGCAGAAAATGTATTAAGAAGAAATGACATTCCGGGTTTGACCGTACAAAAATGTACAAATTTTACTATTAACTATAATTTTTAGTACATTATTTAACTGTTAAGAGGTAGGATACTTTAATGTTACTTTAGTTTTGCCAACCATAAAAATAAATAATAAGGTACATTCCTTTTATTCTTTAATAGACCAGTGCTGGAGGCTTTGAAAATGGTAAAAAGTGAAAAAAATAACAGTAGGATGGAACCCATTGGAAGAGGAAGGAATTATAACAAAAATGAAAGGAAAAATAATTTACGGGCGATCTGAGGTCGGGAAGTGGAAGGGGGTAAGGGTAAAAAACGGTTTATCTCGATTTCCGGCAAAACTATGGAACTATGGAAAAAAGTTGCAAAGTTGTAGGTAATAAAAAGATCTACAACTTTTATATTCACACTTTTTTCACATAACCTCAAAATGTATGTGAAAAATTCAAATAACCAAGTTTTTGGTTTTTTATTTTTATCTTCTACAACAATTTTTTTTCCACAAAATTTGGTGAAAACCTCCTTTTTTATGTTTCAAACACACTGTGATTTTTTTTATTTAAAATATTTATTTTTTCACCTTATTTTGACTTAATACCGAAAAAGCACCCTAATTTTCAATCGAAAATTCTCCCGTCGAAATATCAGCTTTTTAAAAAAAGTCGGTGGGCTTTTTGTTCGTTAAAATCTCTACTTTCTGATGGTATAAAAAAAATTACATTACTATGACAGAAAATGCAAAGAAACGAAAAAAACTCGAATCCGAATTTAATAAGACATCTACAATATTTTGAGAAAGTTGTAGAATCTTCTTTAAATTATATGCGTAGATGCCTATTTATTGCTATTTTAAGATAACTTATATACCTGAGTGACCTACGGAAAATGTTTGCCCATCAAAAGGTATTTCATAGAGAAGTGGGGAAGGGGCTAGGAGGGTCTGGGCCTTACTACCTGTTATTTCTTTGCATTTTCTGAGAACATTTACCATAGTTATGTATATTTTTTTTTTACACTATCAGAAAGTAGAGATTTCAACGAACAAAAAGTCCTCCGACTTTTCTGAAAAACCTGATATTTTGACGGGAGAATTTCTGATTGAAAATTAGGGTGCATTTTCGATATCAAGTCAAAATAAGGTGGAAAAATGAATATTTTAAATAAAAAAAATTACAGTGTGTTTGGGACATAAAAAGTAAGTTTCCACCAAATTCCGTGAATTTTTTTTTTTTGTAAAAGGTAAAAATAAAAAACCAAAAACTTGGTTATTTGAATTTTTCACATAAATTTTAAAATTATGTGAAAAAAGTTGCCATTTAACTTTTTTCCATAGGACCTGTAGTTTTGCCGGAAATCGAGATAAACCGTTTTTTACCCTTAAAAACCCACCCCCTTCCACTTCCCGACCTCAGATCGCCCGTAAATTATTTTCCCTTTCATTTTTGTTATATTCTCTTCCTTTTCCAATTAGTTTCATTCTATTATAATTTTTTTTTGTTTAAAAAATTATCGACCCTGGTCTATAAAGCGCAGTTGTTGGCAAAAGTATAGTGTGCAACATGTGGGGAAAGTACTTTTTCTCACTCGTGCCACAAACTTCCACACTCGTGAGAAAAGTTGAACTTTCCCCACTTGCCGCACAATAAACTATTTTTTGAGTTGATATTTTTTTATATTGATGTCTGTATCTGTTAATTTGTGGTCACTTAGTGCATTATTTATAATAGAGTTTGTTAATACATGATCTATTAATGATGATTTATTTTTATAATCTCTGGTTGCTATTTTATCATTGCAAATTCTGAAAAAGAATACATCGCTCTATGAAAATATCAGCTTCTTACCAACAACTGAAGTCCCCTATTCAATAATCTTTTACTCAAAACATATTCTATGCTATCGAGTTGGCATATGAAGATGCTCTTCTTCATCTCAGAAATCTAAAAAGCCCAACAATTCCATCATTGTTTATGTTCGAGGTGAATATAAAAATGATCCTCCAATTCCAAGTATATTTTATATTCTTTTCAGTTGTACGAAAATTCATTGGAACCCTCCTGGATTCGGCTTTCCCCTTCATCATTCACTACCTTTAGAAATGAAATGTAAAACAATTTACAGTAAAAAAGTTGTAAAACAATCTAAAATGTAATGGCCTGATATTTTCAGTTGCTTCTGTATTTCAATTCCCTCCTGTACTGACTCATGCCCCACAATTTTGAATACAGTGCGCGCGTACAGTATGGAAACATGAAGATATCTTTGACACCCCGTGAGATACAATAACAAATTTTTGGATGTATATTAGAAGGACCAGCAATTTTAAATTTTATAATTTCGACGTTGCCAAATGTACAGTTTCTGAGCTATACGAACAATATGTTCATTTTTTAAATGGGACAACCCGTATATTTAAATTTTTTGTTCCAGTTTTTTGTTGCCGATCAGCAACAAACTATTAATGGCCAATATTGACCATTAATTTTAAGAAATTAGGAAAAATATACTGATAAACATGATATGAATATCAGTTTCATTTCGTTAAATCAAGTAGGTTTTACTGTCAGTAGGTACGTCGTGATTGACTGTCAGTAGGTAGTGATAGTTTTTTGAAAATAGGCTTACCAGCGATAAAAATCAGAGTAAAATACAATGGTACATTTAACAGAGCCTCAAAGAATTAAAATTTTAATACTAAAAGGATGTGGTGACAGGTAATACCATAATATTATGAAATTTGAGTGTTTTATTTGCGACATTATTTGTAGGACACAAAAACACGAAGAGGTATGTGAAATATTCAATAACAAGTATGAAGACAGAACTCCTATAGCACGTGGTACTGTATCTAAAATTATTCATAAATTTGAGGAAAGTGGATATGTACGAGAACTCTCAAAAAGTGGCCGCCCTGCTATTCCAGAGCAAACAAAAACTGAAATTTTTTTGTCGATGGTTGAAGACCCTCATAAGGCTACTAGAGTTGTTGTAACCGAAAATCACATCAGTCATACAACTTTGAAACTTGAGTTGCAAAATTACAATTGGTACAGGAACTGAACGAAGACGATCCAAAACCCAGAAGGGAGTTCTGTGAAACAATGTTGAATAGATTTGACACTAATCCTAATTTCTTTAATCGAATCCTTTTTTCTGATGAGGCTACTTTCCAGTTAAATGGCACTGTCAATAAACAAAACTGCAGGTACTGGTCAGATAAAAATCTTCATTGGATGGTGAGTGCATATACGCTGTATACACAAAAGAGCAATGTGTGGACAGGAATTATTAATAATACCATTATTGGACCTTATTTTTGGAATAGAACCATGACAGTGAAGAATACTGGGCATTTTTAGAATTATAGGTAATTCCAGAATTAGCCAGACTATTTCCCGATGATATAAATCCTCATATCGTGAATAGATCAATTTGGATTCAGCAAGATGGAGCGCCTCCTCATTATCTTCGATGCGTTCGTGAGTTTCTCGACATTACATTTCCAAATCATTGGATTGGAAGAAGATGAGCTATCGAATGGCCAGCAAGATCTCCAGATTCGACACCTCCAGATTATTTTTTGTGGGGTCATTTAAAAAGCAAAGTGTATGTGAATAGGCCACAGACTATCCAAGTACTGAAAGGCAGAATTACAGAGGAGATAGCACTAATTTCTCCGGAAACGATTAGAAATGTCTTGGATGAATTTTCATTAAGAATGGATTTCTGTTTCCGAAGACAAGGAGGTCATATTGAACATTTCCTATTTTTTTCTTTAGGTATTGTTTTCTGTTTATACTGCAAAATAAACATGTTTTTCCTAATTTCTTAATATTAATGGTCAATATTGGCCACTAACAGTATACTGCATCGGCAATGAAAAACTGTAACAGAAAATTATAAAATATAAGGGTTATCCCATTTAAAAATAAATATATTGTTCGTATATCTCAGAAACTGTACATTTGGCAACGTCGAAAATATAAAATTTTAAATCGCTGGTCCATCTAATATACATTACCAAAATTTTGTTATTGTGTCTTACGGGGTATCGAGGATATCTTCATGTTTCCATACTTTACGCGCGCACTGTATAATAAATTAATGTTTCAATAATTATTGTCACTCTACTTTTCTAACCTCTCTTCTACGTCTGATTCTTCAGTATCATTCACGTCTTCATTCCCTTCGTCCGAACTCTGCGCATCGTCCTTTTTGGTTTTCTCAGCACTATTACTACTCATCATCGGCACGAAAATAATGATGGAAACTGATAGAAATTCAAGAAACCACACACGAGACTCGATGTCGTTATCGACTGATTATTTTTCTGAAAACTACATCGGAAAAGGCGCCCTTGACTAGGGCTAACTCAAATGAGATTAGAAACATAATACTCTCAAATCTTGTTATAAAATTCCGAGTCGAAGTAGGTTACATCAAAATTGGAAAGTTGCTTTCGAGTGTCACAAATGAATCCATAATGGAACTTTGTAATTGAAATAGATCCCATAAAGAATGGAATTGAGAATGTTTTTGATAACTAGATACTGAGTTTATTTATTCGAGTCAGAAGCATCTTACATTATATATAACTTACAGTTAGGTATACAGATATTGTTTAATTAATCAAACTAAGTATGTCTTGCCCACTATTGGGCGACGTCGATTGCGTTTGGTAGAGCTGACATCACATCTTCGTGGGTGCATTGGGTGGGGCACAGCGGGCATTCGTACATGTGTGAAGTCGTCTGGGGGGCGCCACAGTCGCATAGGGTGGAGCTCACTGGGTATCCCCATTTGTTCAGGGTGACCCTAGATCTTGCAGTTCCAGTTCGGAGTCTATTCAGAGATTTCCAGACCTCCCAACTCTCCTCTCTCCCAGCAGCTAGGTTTTCGGATGGAGTCATCCAATGTTGGTCTTGGTGGCTTTCCAAAAATCGATCCTAGACTTGTTCATTTGTTCCTGGGAATCTGCGGTGGTTGTTAGGAAGCTATTTCTTGACTTTAGTCTCTGGTATGCTGGTTGCAGGCCATATAGAGGGTGCCGCTCAGAAGTTGACGATTTAAGTCTTTCCTTATAGGCTGCAGCTTTTCTTCGGGCAGCAGGCGGGGCTACCCCCGCCAGATGGTAAGCTCTATCCAAGGGGGTTGGTTTCAGGTATCCTGTAATAAGTCTACAACTCTCATTCAGCGCAACATCAACTTGTTTGGCGTGTACTGACTTATACCATACTGGGCAGGCATATTCCCCGGCGGAGTAGCATAGGGCTAATGCGGTGGTTTTGACGACACTTGGACTAGCACCCCAAGAGCTACCTGATAACTTCCTTAGGATGTTGTTCCTCCCGCTCACTTTCAGTTTACTGAGTACTGAGTAAAATTATTTAAGAAAGTGATATAGTAATTAGTTTTAGAATCTCCAATGCTTTGAAGTTTGAAAACGACCAAGAAAAAAATGATCTAGCGATTATCACGAAAGAGTTAATAATAATAAAAATATTTTAATTAATTGTAAACTTTGTAGAGTGTACAAGCCATCTGAGTTGACGTTATCTATAGCGTAATCATGTATACGGATGCGCGCTCCGATTCTTTGCGCTATAGCTCAAAACAGAAAGGGATACAAAAAATGTGTGGAATCAGTATTGTACAGAATTTCATCAGCTCATAAACAAAAACATGTGCAAAAATTTAACTATCTATTTTCGAAATTGAATCCTTATTTGACTGGACTAGTACAATATCCTGGCATTACATTTGGGATATGTTATCAAACAAGATTGCCCCTAATCGTGACCATTTGGAACCGTCGAAAAGATATGGCATGGTGATTTTCGAGAATGACTAGATACTTGAACATAATAAGTAGAAAAAAACAAGTTTACAAAAATTACCGTTTTGATGAGTATGGCGGGCGAGTATGAGCATCACTCTATCGGTATGGCATTTTGCTTCTGTCGGTTTATTTTTAATCGACTATCTGAAAATACGGGAATAATTGTATGAAAAATATTTTGAAACCCGTAATTTTTCTGCACAGTTTAATCAATCATCCTGAGATCACGCCCCTATGTCCAGCGGAATGAGTATCATTTTCGTACCAATAATGATGTGATTCCACCCCTGGAAGGGTGTCATACTTGTAACAAATCATCTGGGGTTTTTGGTCGCTGGCTTCCAGTCTATGTCAAGACCAAACAACTGCCAGTTATGCATCAAAATAGACCTGGAGTTTTTCCTTTTTTTACAAGTTTTATTTAACTTGCTCCATTTGTATGTCCTTCTGTCATTCTGTCACTCTGTCATTCTGTCATTCGGTCATTCTGTCATTCTGTCATTCTGTCATTCTGTATTCTGTCATTCTGTCATTCTGTCATTCCGTCATTCTGTCATTATATCATTATTTCCGGTTCAAAATTTTTAATCCATTTTTAGAGCACTTGTCGACATCCGATTTAGCTGAAATATGGCAGGTGTTCATAATTCCGGTGACAATGCATTATGCATTTGTTAGAAAAAAAACCGAAATGGCGGCTTCAAGATGGCAGGCAAGTTTTGTGATTATGGTCCGATTCGATTCAAAATTGGTATGTAAGAGTTTTCGAAGTCGGAGATTATGAATTTTCTGACATTTATAAATTCAAGATGACGGCTCCAAAATGGTGGAAGAGTTTTGTATTATGGTCCGATTCTATTCAAAGTTTTTATGTAGGGGTTTTCGGAGTCGGAGATTATGAATTTTTTATCAAAATTTACAAATTCAAAATTACCGACGAGTTTTGTTATTATGGTTCGAGTCGATTCAAAATTGGTATGTGGAGGTTTTTGGGGTCGGAGATTATGAATTTAGTCGAAGATTATTAATTTTTAGTTAAAATTCATAAATTGAAGATTGCAACTCCAAGATGGCGGATGAGTTCATCTCTAGATGGTCTTCTCATTGAAGAACTAGCTAGCTCAGAACTTACAGGAATAATAACAATGCTTTAACAAAAATGCATAGATTAAGGCGTACTTAAGTACTGAAAAGCACAAAATAAAATAATTATTTAAAAACCTTTCAAAGACAAGCTTTTATTCAAATGCACTAAAAAGTAAAAAATAATTGCTTTGGATGAGTGACGTAGGTTATTCCGTGAGTTATAGATTCAAAAGCTTGTCGCTTTTTATTCGAACGAACTTTGCGCGACAACTTTTGAATCTATAACTCACGTCACAGCTATTATTTTTTACTTATTAGTGCATTTGAATAAAAGCTTGACTTTACAAAGGTTTTTTATTGATAATTTTTTAATTATTGATGAATAATAAGTCAAACTAAGAAGATAGTAAAGAATCATGTATGTATATGATATAAAATATTTAAAAACGAAATTCGGGTAAAATTAATTTTATAATATTTAAAATAATTAATTTAATATTTTAGAAATTGTATTTACTGATAATGATAGTTAGCTGATGATATAGGGGTCAGTCAGATCGTTACTTGAATAATTCGACTCAAACACCTATTACTTCCCAGCCCTCTCAGCTGCTGGTCTTTTTTCCACTAGAAGCCTAGCTGATTATTAGTTTTATATAAATGATATAAAGATATATATGATTTTTATCCTTTGAATAGTCCCCCCCCTGTTAACTTTTGATCGGTTTGACGTAGACCAATGGGACAAAAACGGTTTTGAACGATATCACCGATACTCCTTTTTGAAATTAAAGACATTGTGAGTACTCGATAGATGGCGCAGGAAGCACATCAATTTAATAATTTCAATTGGCATAAGGGTTCAAGTGGCACATCTTTGAAAGCAAAATTCAATTTTCTTCTCAACGATTTTTTTTCAATTTTGTCATTTCTTTTTTCACAATATGCACTTTGAATTTTGTTACACTTGTCATTTCAAATGCATATTGTGAAAAAATATATTGACGAAATTAAAAAAAAACTAGATGGTTGAAAAGAGAATTGAGTTATTTTTCAACGATGTGCCACTGACCCCCATGTATTTGAAATTTTAAGTTATGCCCCTCCCGATCTATCGAGCAATCCAATGTCTTTCAGAAAGCAGAATTGGTGATATCATTCAAAATGGTGTTTGTCCCATTATTCTACGACAAACCGTTGGAAAGTTAACAGGGAGGGGGAACTATAAAAAGCCGCACTGTATAAGTACCCTGTAAAAATTTGGTGAGGGATGAAATTATCATATGTCCCCCCTTTTTATTTCCAATTCATTGGGGTAGCTGACGATTAATCCCCCATTTTCAATGTAGCTGACGATTGAATTTCCATTCAATGTCATTTCAACTTGGACTCAAACTTTCAAGTGTATTGAAATGGTTTTATAATTATTTTTTTTACAGATTATAATTTATTACCACTACTGGGGCAGCTGGAGCTCAGATGCTTGAATGATCGTCCGAAAAATATTTGCAAAACAATATTCAAAATAGAAAATGTGTTGAAGGATTTCCAAAATATTGTAGAATATTAAAAATTTTCATTTTCCCAATTTAGTCTACTCGACAAGTTGAAAATGGTCTAAAATAGAGATACTGCTCTTAAAATTATGTGTGATAGCTCATTGGGTCCGGAATAACGCCTAGAAAAATGTGCCAAAAGCTTGTATTAGCACATAAAAAATTGCAAAAGTTATAAACAATTGAAGATGAAAAAAAAATGGCATTTCGTTTTTTGCCAATATTTCATAAACTATTAATATTCAAGAAATTAAAAAAAAAAGATTCTGAAAGAGGAGGAAATTTCCAATAAAAAACTCCCAGCTCCCAGAACTCTATCTCCATTATTTATTTTAATTTAACGCTGAAAATGGGTCTCCGAGCGACATTTTTAGGTTGCGCGCGCGGCGTCAAAAGCGAGTACGACACATTAATTAATTTATTTAAGGTATTAAATTTTTTTTTTTAATATGCAAAAATTATGGTGTATTCGGAACACTATAAATAATTTATTCCCGTTGGGAATTTTACTAAAAGTTTATTTTTCAACAAATTAAACGATTGTTAACTAACAAAGTTTTCTCGAACTTCTGTCTTAATTGTAAATGAAAAAAAATGTTTAAATAATTGTCGTAAAAATCTTTCGCTTCGTAGAGCCTTTCTTATATACATACTCAACAAGATCACGCCATAAAAGTTAGAAAAATATTCATACTTTGTTTATAATAATTTTTGTACTTGAACAAAAACAAAAAAATCCAAGTAATGTTGTTGAAAAAAAAACATTTTTCTTAATCATCATATTATCGTTTTTTCGTCAATACAAGATATGAATTGATTTGCAAAAAAAATTTTTCCCGCCATTTGTTGATCAATTTTTTATAAACAAATTGATTATTTCAATATTTTTGAAAAATTTATTGCCACAACTTCATTATATTACAAATATTATGATTTTTGAAAAAAATATTCCCAAATAACAATTTTTAATTGTTTATATTCGTTCTTTTTATATTTCTATTGTTTAAATAATTAGTTGAGATTTTTTTTTTCTAAGAATCATAATTGACAGTCTCCTATGGAGTAGCAAAAAACAATTTTTTTTTATCAACAATTCCATTGTTCATTTACTTACCAATTTATTATAAACAAATTTTTAACTTTGTTAGATTTTTTCTCTGAAACTTATAAAATTTAAGAAACAACCATATACAACAAATATAGAAAAAAAAATTCCCAATTTTTCCCACTTCCAATTCCCAAGTACAATAAAAAATTGGAATTTTTTTTTTCTAGACTTTGTTATATATGGTTGTTTTTGTGAATTTTGGAAGTTTCAGAAAAAAAAACTAACAAAGTTAAAAATTCATTTATAACAAATTGGTAAGTTGATAAGCAATGGAATTGTTGATAAAAAAAATTGTTTTTTTGTTACTTCATAGAGGACTGTCAGTTATGATTATTAGAAAAAAAATTATTTCTTAAAATTTAAAAATAAATAAAAAAAAATTAAAAAAATAATTATTTTTTTAAAAATATAGTTTTTAAAAATCATAATATTTGTAATATAATGAAGTTGTAAAAAAAAAATTCAAAATTATTGAAATAATCAATATGTTTATAAAAAATTTATCAACAAATGGCGGTTTTTTTTTTTGCAAATTAATTTATATCTTGTATTAATAAAAAAACGATAATATGATGATTGAGAAAAAATTTTTTTTAATAACATCACTTGGATTTTTTAGTTTTTGTTTAAGTACAAAAATTATTATAAACAAAGTATTAATATTTTTTTAACTTCTATAGCCTGATCTTGTTGAGTATGTATATAAGGAAGGCTCTACAAAGCGAAACATGTTTACGACAATTATTCAAACATTTTCTTTCATTTACAATTAAGACAGAAGTTCGAGAAAATTTTGTTAGTTAACAATCGTTTAACTTGTTGAAAAATTACCGTTAAGTAAAATTTCCAACGGGAATAAATTATTCATAGTGTTCCGAATACACCATGATTTTTTCAAATTTAAAAAAACATTTAATACCTTAAATAAAGTAATTAATGTGTCTTAGGGGAGAAGGGGGCAGATTCGGACATCGTTTTACAAATTATTATAACTCCATCGATTGTTAACATTATCAAGATATTGAAATGTCGTGGAATAGGGCCTTCTTGTAATATGACTTTTCATCATCAAATACTTGAAAATTTTGAATAGTTTTCCAGGAAATGTAATATTAGTGAATTTGGGAAATTGTCCGGAAGTGCCCCATGGCGGGGTACTTTCGGACTTGAATGGGGTAGGATCAGACGAATATACATGTTTGAAATGCTGCTTTACTTTCCATATATAATTGTTTACAAAATACTATGAAACATTAGTTAACATCGTAACCAAAAAAATGTACATTAAATTGAAGAAAAGATGCCATTCTTGAAGTCCCCGGTGTTGTCATGGGCTTAGGTAACTTTGATACAATGTCTTTCCTCTCAATATATGAAATATCCTCAACTTCTGGATAAACAAATCCTTTTATACACTTCTTTAAAAATGTTACTTCGAATTCCCCATTTTCCATTACATCGATCACTTTTCCAACATAATGTAAAGATCTTTTTTTTGTTGCAAACTTCACTAATAGATAATCATCTCTTAGGATTTTTTCATCATCTAAAAGTTCATTGAGCTCATCATCATCAGCACTATAATCTAAATCCAGTCGGACAAATCATTTTTTATTTTTTTCGTGGCAATAAAAGCTAAATTTATATCAGAATCTGATGATGAAATGTCATCTGAAACTGCTTTATTCTTCTTTCTCCTCTTTGATTGTTTACTACTTTGCATTTTCTTTGGTTTAGATTCAGACACCAATTTTCTCGAAGTGTTTGTTTTCTTCACATTCATCAATTTGGCTTCCTCCAATTCTTCTATTCTTTCTTTCTCAGGAGTACTGGTGTAAATTCTTGATTTTCCCTTTCTCGATTTTCTGGTAGTGTTTCTGGGACAAGCCTTCGGTAAGGGTTTCACATCTGATGGTTTAACAATAGATACAATAGAATTTTGGGTTTGGTTCATATATTTTATATTCAACACATCCC
Source organism: Gonioctena quinquepunctata (assembly GCA_018342105.1). Classification (NCBI taxonomy): domain Eukaryota; kingdom Metazoa; phylum Arthropoda; class Insecta; order Coleoptera; family Chrysomelidae; genus Gonioctena; species Gonioctena quinquepunctata. The sequence continues at coordinate 32,304 of JAFIRS010005440.1, read as the reverse complement.
TTAATATAACTTCTACTTATGATTTTTGGATGAATTGAATTTCTAATTGGAATTTAGGCTGAACAACAATACTTGTATCAACTATTTTCGTAGAAGACTCCTTATTTTCAAGAGGACGGTATGTTGCAAATGAGGCACAGAAATCCTTGTCTTTATAAACTAGAGAGTTGATAGGCCATAACCCAGTATGTTGAAACTACTTATAATATTACAGGGAGTGAAAGTTTGCAAATATGGTTGTGCTGACAACTTGGCAACATCATAAATAGTTATTGGTTTACCAGTGTTCGACAGAATGAAATCATTGAAAGAAATCTTGCATTTGGATTTGAATGGACCATACACTCCCTTATCCAGTGGCTGCATTTTATGTGTGCAATGTGGCGGGAACGACAATAATACAATTCCGTGTTCTCTTGCAAACAAGATGGCATCAAGAGAAACGTGTGTACATGATTATCCATCAGCAGCAGAATTTTATTTGTGGGGCTACTGTTCGTATGTTTTTTTATACGCTCTAACAGTTTGAGAAACACCCTAGTCGACATCCATCCCGATTTCTCAGCATAACCTACAGCCCCAGGAACGGCACCGTACAAGAACTGATCCTTCATCCTCACACGAGGAAAGATATAAAGAGGTGGAATTGAAGCCCTGACAGCCTATATTATTCCACACATCGTGACAAGAGATCCTCGTTCAGCAGATACGCATTGTCCTACAGCTTTTGATCCTGTTTCTGCTATCACCCTCGGTGCTTGAAGGACTGTGGTTATACCCGTTTCATCAGTGTTCCATATATGATCTGGTGAGAAATTACATGTGGCCTGCACTAAGGCATAATTATTGAAAAATTCCTCCACATTGGCTGTGTTGAAAGCTGAAGCTCTTGCAATACTTGTATTTTAAGGTTTGTGATTGGAAAGCCTTGGATGGCACTTCATAAAACATTGCATCCAATCAATTCCTGCTTTTTTGTTGATTCCCCAATTTCTCGGAATTTTCTTATTCAGTTTCGAAGCATATTGGAAAGCCAGTCCACGACAGAGTTCATATGTCAAGCCATAACATATCTTTGAACTTTTTTGAGATATATCTCCAACTCGATTTCTTCATTTCGTGAGAACACTTGCCGTGTTGCATATTTTGATGATGTAAACTCTTCTTCTGATTCACCACCTTCATTTCCAGAGTCTTCTATGTTATTATTGGAACGCTTTTTAGCTCTGGCAACTCTGTCAAATAAAGTTTATTTAGATATATTGAATCTTATTCTTCACAGCATTTTTCAAGACCATCCATTCACCATCCTACAAACAGTAAGAAGTTACTAAAATGTCATGGGGCATATCCGGACAAACGCGAAAATGAAGCAGGGGGCAGCTCCGGACAGTCCGAACCTGCCCCACATCTTTTGTCCGAACGTGCCCTAGCTGTATATAGTTGAGTTTTATTGTCACAATTTCTTCATACACTTATCAATCCTCATACTTTTTTGAGGTTAGATGAATAACAATATGCGTTCTTCCTGATAGACTCATAATTTCTTACCTGAATTTCACTCCTTGAGATGTACGACCTTACTAGTTGATATCTCAACCTTGTATCACTAATCCTTTTTGGGAACTTCTGCATATATATCCACTTTTCAATCAAATTCATGTAACACGACCTGGCGTCAACGATTCCAAACTGTTTACAGAAGCATTTGTCAATGATTGGTAAATCTGGCGTAAATGCCTAGCGGTAAATTTGAAATGTCCGGAAGTGCCCCATGTCCGAACCTGCCCCCTTCTCCCCTACTCGCTTTTGACGCCGCGCGCGCAACCTAAAAATGTCGCTCGGAGACCCATTTTCAGCGTTAAATTAAAATTATAAATAATGGAGATTGAGTTCCAGGAGTTCTGAAATGTAAATTTCCTCCTCTTTCAGACTCTTTTTTTGAAATTTCTCAAATATCAATGGTTTATGAAATATTGGCAAAAAACGAAATGCCATTTTTTTTCATCTTCAATTGTTTATACCTTTTGCAATTTTTTAAGTGCTAATACACGCTTTTGGCACATTTTTCTAGGCGTTATTCCGGATCCAATGAGCTATCACACATAATTTTAAGAGCAGTATCTCTATTTTAGACCATTTTCAACTTGTCGAGTAGACTAATTTGGGAATACCATTTGATATTTTTTCATTCAGGAAAAATTGCTATTTGGTGGAAATTATTCCATTTTACTAACCTGCTCTCTCTAACCCATCGATGTCTGGTCAAACGAACTGGTGGATATGGTTCCAATGCGCAAAAGATTCCACTGGGGATGTTCTTATCGGTCACTCTGAAAAAATAGACCTAGTTCAGGAGCTGGTACAAAAAAATAGCAGTGCATGGAAATTGAAATAAGATAAGACTGCAGAAATCATCATCAAGTGACATTAATGACGAATTCATAATAATAATAATATAATAATAATAATCTTCATTGAATAGGAAATCCCAGTTTACAAAAAATATATGATGTAAAATCATTAATAAAAACAAAATAAATATATATAGATAACTAACTAATCTGAAAAAAAAAGGGAATATGGTATTTAACATTACACAATACGTAACTACAATAGATATACAATGTAAGTGTTGATATAAGTAAATAACTAATCAATAATTAATTTTTTTATTTTAGATTTGAATATTTTAATAGATGGACTCGTCTTGATTTCCATGGGAAGTTCATTGTACTCAACTAAACCTTGGTGAAATAATGAATTCATACTTCTTTTCATTCTAGTACGATTGATATGAAAATCAAACCTACCCCTAGTCTCATAGTTGTGAATTTGGTTATTAAATGTTATGAATTCATTGATATAAGTTGGAAGTTCACAATTATCCACCTTGTAAATGAATATCAGGGAAAAATATAATATCCTCTGTTTTACTGCCATCCAATCAAGAACAGATAACATAGAGTTAACAGGGGTATATCTGTTGCACTGAAGTATGATCCTCATTCCACGATTTTGCAGTTTTTGCAATGCGGAGACACTATTATTATCTAGCAAAGAAAGCAAACTAGAACAATAATCGAAATGTGGCTGTATGATTGTTCTGTAAACCGTGGTAGAAGATTGGAACGATAAATGTGTTCTGACTCTCGAGAAAAAATATAGTTTTTTAACAATTTTTTGTAAATATAGTTAAAATGTGATTTGAAATCAAGTGTGTTGTCTACAATTACAGCAAGGTATTTTACTTCTGTTACTATATCTATTTTATTTCCATGCAAATCTTGGACATTTGTTTGATTGTGTGAAGTTATAATCATAGCTTTAGTCTTTTGATGGTTAAGTTTCAATTTATTCACGTTCAGAAACAAGGATATTTTTTCCAGGTAGCCATTCATTTTCTCTATAGCAATATTCAGATCTTCATCACTTGCTGCAACAAGTGTGTCATCCGCAAAAAGTTTCATGAATTCAATATCACCAATAGTCTTTATATCATTCAAGTAGAGTATGAACAAAAAAGGTCCTAAAACACTGCCTTGAGAAACACCCGTGTTTATATCCCTATTAGATGAGATTTTCCCATTCACTTTCGTCCTCTGTGATCTATTGGTGAGATAGCTTGTGAACCAGTCCCACCTATCCCATAGTATTTCATTTTTTCAAGCAAAATGTCGATTTCAATAGTTTCAAAGGCACGTTTGAAGTCAAGGAAAACCGCTACTATATATTTATTTTCATCCATTATTTGTTTCCACTTGGACATTGTGAACTGTAAAGCAGTTTCACAAAAATGATTTTGACGAAATCCTGACTGATGTTCCATAATTATATGGTTGCTTTCAAAATATTCTTTAATTTGGTTGTATGCAGCTAATTCAAGAAGTTTTTACAATGGTGGTAATGTGTTTATGGGTCGAAGATTACTTGATTCCTTCCTATTGTTTACTTTAGGGATAGGAATCACTGTGCCAGTTTTTAATTCTTGAGGATATGTCCCTGTTTGAAGTGAGGTGTTTATGAGATTCAATAGAACATGACCAATGACTTGAGAAGCACTTTTCAAAACTTTGCTATTCATAATATCATAACCGCACTTATTATCTAAACTAGTTATTATTTTCTTCAAGTCATTTAGGCTAAGTGGTCTGAATTCATTGAGTTGACTATTAATAATGGGAAGATCAGTATTTGACCAGCTTTCTGAATTAGGAATGGTTGATTTAATTTATAATATACTGTTGATGAAGAATGAGTTGAAGTTTTCATCTTTATCAACATCAGTTGTGGAAATTGTGCGTGTACCATCAACTATAAAGAGTATATTTTGTGTTAGTCCAATATTTTGAGGTTTTAGTAAGGATTTTAAAGTTTGCCACATTTTTTTTGGGTTAGACATATTGCCGTCTTTTTTATTTTCATAGTAATCGAGTTTTTTTATTTTTAAATTGTTAACGACTCTATTTCTGAAGTACTTATATTCTTCCCAGGATGAATGATCGGTATGCTTTATCTCTATTCTTAGCAGACTCGTATATTTCGTGATCATACCAAGGCAATTTATTGTTGCAGCTGAATGTTTTCAATGGGAAAATTATTTCAATGATTGATCGCACATTATCAATAATGTCGGTGTAGATAGAGTTGACATCCATGGAATTCAAGTGCCATTCACAAGATATTAGTTTGACATTTAATTCATCCAGTGTTGCCTGATTGTAATTTCTAAAGTGTCCAATTTGCTGTTCAGTAGAGCTTCTACCTTTTGACATGGAAATTGTGATAATTGAGTGATCACTAATTTTAGGACTATCATGTACCTTGCAACTAACGAAAGATTGATTACATAGAACATAATCTATTATAGTACTACTAACATTGGTTACTCTTGTGGGCTTATCTACAAGTTGATCTACACCAATTGGTTCGGATCAATCAACTACCTGCAATCGATCCTCTTATTCAATATTAAGTCATTAAGGATTATTTATATTCTCAGTTCTTCCAAAAGGATAATTATCAAATAGTTTAGAAAGAATCATAGTTAGATATTGGGATAATTGTTCTTTCATCATCATCATCAAAAAGTTGGGGTGTATGCATAAGAAAAAAATTGTTCTGTCATCCTCTCGGATGTAGTGCAAGCTTGTGACACAGTAAAGCCCTAAAAACCTATGTAAGAGTAAAAATGCTCATTTCCAAATCATTATATGATTTTATAGATTTTTCTATATTTAATCAAATCTGCACTAAATTGATATATGGTATCGTTTGCTGGGTAAATTAGGAATCAGAGGATTATAAGAAGAGAAAGAATATGATTGAGCTGTGGCAAGTGAGATAATGTATCTATTTCATTTCACCCTGGCACTCGTTCAGCAATAAAAACATTAGCATGCCTTGAAACACTTTAAAAAACCAAGCAATAAAAAATTCATGTAGAAGTGATGAAGAGGTGTAGGGTGCTTGAAATATAAATGCAGGGGGATAATACATGTGGGAATAATTCATCTGAATTGTAAGTTGCCTGCTCTTTATAGATAAAAGTTTGGAACACTCGGAACTCTTCATATACCATGAATAAGTAAAATTCGATTCTAAATGACTTCCTTTCGTCTTCATTAATGGAGATATGCTTTGGAAATGGAAACATAAAAAATGAATCAAATTTGTTTTGTTCCTGTAATTTTTTTTTCTATGCGAAAAAATATGCATATAGAAAAAACAGCTTTTTTCACCACTAGATCGATTCAAGATAAACGAAATCTCTTCCTACTAAAACGAAAATTATATTATCAAATATTCCATTGTTTGTTTGAAGGTTGTAGACGATGTGGTAACTTGCTTACTCTCGTTTCGGACGTCCATCGTCTTAATGGATTTAAAAGGTTTGCACGACGTTTCGAATGCTTGTATCTGCAATCGTCTTCATTCACCTGAAGACGATTGCAGATACAAGCATTCGAAACGTCGTGAAAACCTTTTGAATCCATTAAGACGATGGACGTCCGAAACGAGAGTAAGCAAATATTCCATTGTTTCTTAATAGCAGCCATATTTTACAAGCTTTTATTACTTTTACCTGTCCCGATGTGTGTAATCCAATCTCTTAAAAATTGAATTTGACCCACTTCTAGTTGTCCGATCAACGTAAAATTTGGCAGGTGTTCATAGTTCCCGTGACAATGCACTATGGACATTTTGTTAGAGAAAAAACAAAATTGCGGCTCCAAGATTTATGTTTATGGTCCGATTCGATTCAAAATTGATATTTGGAGGTTTTCGGGGTCGAAAAGTATGAATTCATAATATCAAAATGGCGGCTCCAAGATGGCTGACGATCTCTGTGATTATGCTCCGATTCTATTCAAAATTGGTATGTGGAGGTTTTCGGTGTCGAAGAATATTATTTTTTTGTCAAAATTGATAAATTCAAGATGCCGAAAGAGTTTTGTAATCACAGGGATTGCCGTCCATCTTAGAGCAACCATTTTGATTTTATGAATTTTGACAAAAAATTCATAATCTTCGACTCTGAAAACCCCCACAAACCAATTTTGAATCGAATCGGACCATAATTACAAAACTGGTCTGACAAATCATAGAGATCGTCAGCCATTTTGGAGCCGCCATTTTAATTTCATGAATTTTGACAATTGGAACCCTACCAATTTTGAATCGAATCGGGCCATAATTACAAAACTCGTCAGCCATCTTGGAGTCGCCATCTTAAATTTGTGAATTTTTACAAATCATAGAGATCGTCAGCCATTTTGGAGCAGCCATTTTGATTTCATGAATTTTGAGAAAAAAATCATAATTTTTGACCCCGAAAACCCTCACGTACCAATTTTGAATCGAATCGGACCATAAACACAAATCTCGACCGCCATCTTGCAGCCGCCATTCTGTTTCTTTCTCTAACAAATATTCCATAATGCATTTTCACGGGAACTATGAACACCTGCCAAATTTCACGTTGATCGGACAACTAGGAGTGGGTGATATTTAACTTCTAAGATTTGAATAAAAAACATCGGGACGAGTAAAAGTGAATAGAAGCTTGTAAAATCAATACCAATACCATATTCCAGAACAATGCATAACAAACAACTGCAACAGTAACAATAAACATTTCTTATCTGTAATTACTTTTCCACTAATTAAAATAACTACTCCTTATCGCTGGCATCGTGTGTGCAATTTGAATGACGTGAAATTATTTTTGACGGCTTCATGAAGTTGATATGGAAACTATTTTAAACAGAATGTTTCCAGAGTTGAGTTGCTTTTTTCATTACAAGCTTTTATTCAGTTTCACCTGTCCCGGGGTCTGGTCTGTAATCAAATCTTGCAAATTAAATTTGACCCACTTCTTGTTGCTTGATTAACGTGAAATTTGGCAGGTGTTCATAATTCCCTCGGCAATGCATTATGAAATCATTGTTAGACAAAAGAACCAAATGGCGGCTCTAAGATGGTGGACGAGATTTGTGTTTATGATCAATGTGCATGTCCAATTCGACTCAAAATCATCATGTGTGGGTTTTCGGGGTCGAAGATTATGAATTTTTTGTCAAAATTCATGAAATAAAAATGGCGGCTCCTAGATAGCCGACGATCTCTGTGATTATGGTCCGATTCTATTCCAAATTGGTATGTGGGGGTTTTCGGAATCAGAAATTATGAATTTTCATTCAAAGTCCGCAAATTCAAGATGTCGGCTCCAAGATGGCGGACGAGGTTTGTAACTATGGTTGATTCGATTCAAAATTGGTATGTGGGGGTTTTCGGGGTCGAAGATTATGAATTTTTGTCAAAATTCTTGAAATCAAAATGGCGGCTTCAAGATGGCGACGATCTCTGTGACTATGGTCCATTCTATTCAAAATTGGTATGTGGAGGTTTTCGGGGTCGGAAATTAGGAATTTATTGTCAAAATTCATGAATTCAAGATGGCGGCTCCAAGATGGTGGACAAGTTTTCTGATAATGAACCGTGTCTATTCAAAATTGGTATGTCGGGGTTTTTGGGGTCGTACGAGTTAATCTTCAGATGTTCTCCTCATTGAAGAACCAGGTATCTCAGAACTTAGAGAAAAAGGTCTCATAATGACGACGCATTAACAAAAATGCATACATCAAGACGTACTTACTGAAAACCACAAAATAAAATAATTTATAAAAAAACGTTTCAAAGCTTCTATTCAAATGCGTTGAAAAGTGGAAAATAATTGCTTTGGATGTGCGACGCAGGTTATTACGTGAGTTATAGATTCAAAAGCTCGTCGCGCAAAATTTTCAGTTTGAATACAAAAACGACAACTTTTGAATCTATAACTCACGGAATAACCTACGTCACACATCCAAAGCAATTATTCTTTACTTTTCAGCGCATCTGAATAAACGCTTATCTTCAACAAACAAGGTTTTTTTACTGATTATTTTATTTAATATAATTTAATTTAACAGGAAACCTTAGAAGAGAAATTGTTTTTGACAGATCCATACTGAAGAACAATGCGTATCCAGATCAATTTGTGGAAAACACTCTCGATGAAATTACAAACAGCAATACAAAAAACAACCAATAAAAAATTAAGTACAAACACAACCAATACATTTAAAAAATAACATAATACCTTATATTCCCGAATTATCTGAAAGGATTAAACGAATTAGCAACAAGTATGACATCAGAACAACTAACACGTCAAGATCGATCCTCAGACAAACAAAACCATACAATATACCATGTTCTTGTGGCAGAAGTTATATTGGTGGGACATCAAGGCAGATAAATGTGCGCGAGGACGAACATCGAGATAGCATTGAGAATAGACAGATCACAAGTTCAAAATTATCAGAACATATTTTGAAATCCAATGGCAACCATATGGTAGAATGAAATAAAACGATAATTCTAGCCCAAGAACAAGAAATGAACAGAATCCGCCATCGTTCTACTATCTGGTGAAAATCCCACACTCGATGGCCTATTAGACGTTTCTGGAGAACGGGACACAGGATAATTTTGAAAATTTGGTTTCTTGAATAATTAGTTCTGCTCTATCGATCTAGAATATTTTCAGTGCTGCGACGTTGCCGCTTATATTGAAAAGTAGCAACAACTTTGATATTTTAAATGAGATGCCCTGTATATCAATGCATTTTTTGCTTTGCTATTGCTTTACAATCAATTTTACACCAGGGTCGATAATTTTTGAAAAAAAAAATTATAGTAGAATGAAACTCATTGGAAAAGGAAGAGAATATAACAAGAATGAAAGGAAAAATAATTTACGGGCGATCTGAGGTCGGAAAGTGGAAGGGGGTGAGTTTTTTAAGGGTAAAAAACGGTTTATCTCGATTTCCGGCAAAACTACAAGTCCTATGGAAAAAAGTTAGATGGCAAAGTTGTAGGTAATAGAAAGATCTACATCCTTGGTATCCACACTTTTTTCATATAATCTCAAAATGTATGTGAAATTTTGGGGTTTTTTATTTTTACCTTTTACAAAAAAAAATGTTTCCACGAAATTTGGTGAAAACTTACTTTTTTATGTCCCAAACACACTGTAATTTTTTTATTTAAAATATTTATTTATTTTTCCATTTTATTTTGACTTAATATCGAAAAAGCACCCTAATTTTCAATCAGAAATTCTCCGTCAAAATATCAGGTTTTTTAAAAAAGTCGGTGGGCTTTTTGTTCGTTGAAATCTCTACTTTCTGAAGTGTAAAAAATATACATTACCATGGTAAATGTTCTCAGAAAATGCAAAGAAATAACAGGTAGTAAGGCCCAGACCCTCCTAGCCCCTTCCCCACTTCTCTATGAAATACCTTTTGATGGGCTAAAATTTTCCGTAGGTCACTCAGGTATATAAGTTATCTCAAAATAGCAATAAATAGGCATCTACGCATATAATTTAAAGAAGATTCTGCAACTTTCTCAAAATATTGTAGATGTCTTATTAAATTCGGATTCGAGTTTTTTTCGTTTCTTTGCATTTTCTGTCATAGTAATGTACTTTTTTCATACCATCAGAAGGTAGAGATTTCAACGAACAAAAAGCCCACCGACTTTTTTAAAAAAGCTGATATTTTGACGGGAGAATTTTCGATTGAAAATTAGGGTGCTTTTTCGATATTAAGTCAAAATAAGGTGAAAAAATTAATATTTTAAATCAAAAAAATTACAATGTGTTTGGAACATAAAACAAATTTCGTGGAAAAAAATATTTTGTAGAAGATAAAAATAAAAAACCATAAACTTGGTTATTTGAATTTTTCACATAAATTTTGGGGTTATGTGAAAAAAGTGTCGATTCAAAAGTTGTAGATCTTTTTATTACCTACAACTTTGCTATTCAAGTTTTTTCCATAGGACTTGTAGTTTTGCCGAAATCGAGATAAACCGTTTTTAACCCTTAAAAACTCACCCCCTTCCACTTCCCGACCTCAGATCGCCCATAAATTATTTTTCCTTTCATTTTTGTTATATTCTCTCCCTTCTCCAATGGGTTTCATCCTACTATTATTTTTTTCACTTTTTACCATTTTTAAAGGCTTCAAGCACTGGTCTATTTTGTAACACACTTTCGATTCAATGATTTCCTTATTTTTTTGTGCAAAACATAGCTTCAATTAAATGTTTATTACTGCGGTATTTGGACTCGGACAAAGCTGACATTCTGGGTGTAGTTTACCAATGTTTACCATTAGTAGTGTTTGAGGAAATTCGTTCTCCATTATAGAGGGTCTTTCGAAATTTGTGATTTATCCGATAGATACAAAATGGTGAAAAGTACATTTTTTTAATGGAACACCCTGTATATTATCGAATTTCCTGAAAGACAATTAAAGTTCCCTTCAAATGATATATCATGTTCCGTATAGTCTGGTTTCCGAAATAAAAGCGAATTTCTATAAAAATCGAATTATTTTGCCATATTTTGTATTAAATGTCATGGAATGTGTCATTATGAAAATTCAACAATTAGTGCATCAATAATGAAACGTTCGCGCGTTCATTAACAAAAATTTGATCAGAAAAAATCAAAATGGAAGGCAATAACTATTCAAACGAAGTTTTGATAAAATTGTTTATCTTCATGGTCAATGTGATCAAATTATAGCGAGAACATGCAGAAAATTTTGTGGTGTATAATAATAATAATATTGATTATTCACATGAAAATAAAATGAGTACAGTGGAATGTTTTTTTAAATTTGCAGATAAACATAGTTTATTCGCAGAAGTGGACACTAGTTAAAACCGTTATATTACTTGTGCGTGACTGTGTATGAAATTTGAGTTATAATGAATGATAATGAATAACGAAAAGAACATATATCAACAAGGTCAATGGTTAAAATATTACTAAATCTACTAAATACTAAAAATATTTACATTCTGTGGTAGGTTAAAAATAATAAAATATAATATGATATAAACACCATTAAAATGAACTAACAGTAAACCTGCAATTCTGTTATAATTAATTTTTTTATAATATAATATAAAATAATTGAAGCCTAGTAAAACTAATAAATAATGGATACTAAAGCTATTATACAATGCCCTAACAATATAAATGAGCATACAATGCGAAACAATATAATTAAATTAATAAATATATAGAAGCATATTCACCATCAGGTATCACTTGAGAAATATTTGACATATATTTACAACATAAATAAAAGTTGGAAAAATCAAAATGATCTACATCAAAAACAATGATGATGGGTAGTTTTCATTTAAGATCAAAAACTTATCTGTTGATTTATAAGGCTGTGAAATTTTGATTTTTCAGTTTTCATAATCTATATTTTGCCTTTTTTTCAAACTGTAATTTCTTATTATATTTTTCATGGAGTCCGGAACCATAATGTAACACTATCATTTCTTTTCCTTGTGTTGTGGTGATGTGAAGGAGACTGTAGAACGATATTTTCTTTTTTTATATTCTTCAAGATATTTAAACAACAAAGTTGTCTCATATCTAGGAAATTGGATTGGATTGGATATACGTTTTCGCTTGGATAGGTAAGGGGTTTATGGTACACTATTTTCATGACATATTTCTGTATAACATTCAACTTCTCCAGATAATTATGAATGATATGAATAATAAGATGACGAAATGATTAATATACCGGTAGTCCAAACTCGATGGCCTATTGGACGTTTCTGGAGATCTGAGATATAAATACTGCAGTGTTGCCACATGTACTTTAACTAATATCAACATTCAAATTTCAAATGGAACACTCAGTATTTCATTCTGTTTTTGGATTCTACTGACAAATACAAATAACTTTTACTGAACATGTCGTTTACCTATCTCTACCTTTTATAAAGTCCCAAAGTGCAGTAGAACCCGCAGTTTTCTTTTTCAGAAAAAAAAAACCTTGAGACCTGAGGTTTTAGCACGTTTGAAGATACAGCTGGAACTTGAATTTTTCTCTAACTTTCAGATGCAATTCAGTTTTGGCATAGATTAATTAAAAAAATATCTGAGGAAATTTCGGAAATAGATATGAGTCATACTCGAAAGAAAAAGTCAGATTAGGGAGTAGAAACTGAAATGATATAGACAGGATGATCTGAAAAATAATTACTAATGGACGGTTTTTCGAGTATGACGATTTTTTTATTAATCTTTGCTAAAAGTGAATTACATCAACTGAGAGTTAGAAAAAAACAAGTTTCAGCTGTATCTCCAAAAGTATGAACATTTTTGAGCGAATCATTACAGATTTGATTTCTTAATCAGATCATTTCAATTGGGTAATATTACCTATTTTGATTTGTTATACTGGAAAATGGAAATGGTAGTAGTGTGCCATGACCAGAAAAGAGCGAGACAATCTTTTAGTTTGACAAGCAGTGATTTTCATGGTGTTTCTGTCAAAATGGATAATAATACATATTCAAATGCGGATATTTTAAGTTTTCATAGAAACTTGCTTTTATTTCGGAAACAAGACTATTTGGGTATAGGAACATGATCCATCATTTGGAAGGAACTTTGATTGTCTTTCAGGATATTCGATAATATATAGGTGGCCCATTTAAAAAAATTTACTTTTCACCATTTTTGTATCTATCGGAAAAATCACAAATTTTGAACGACCCTGTATGATGGAGAAAGAATTCCCTCAGTCATAATTGATGCACGGAATATTGGTAAACTACACTCAAAATTTCAGCTTTGTTCGAGTCAAAATACCGCAGTAATAAACATTAAATTGAAGCTATATTTTGAACAAAAAATAAGGAAATCAATGAATTTTTCTGAAAACCGCTTGATAAAGCAAAATTAATTACCCAAGAAACCAAATTGTCAAAATTATCCTGTGTCTCCAGAAACGTCTAATAGGCCATCGAGTGTGTGACACCCTGTATGTAGATGAAATTCCACTCACTCTAATTACGAATGGCCAATAATTATACTATGAAATTACAAAAGAATTTCCACCTACTTATGAATAAATTATGAACATTTAATAGAACAACAGGGGATTTACTATTATTCGATGCATTAATTATCATGTGCCATTAAATCAAACACTACCTATCATTAAGTGAGTTATCGGAGTTTCATTGTTTTGAAATATTCAGGCCACGATCTTTCTTTATCAAAGGATTGATTGAATGTGTTCTTCTGTTGTCGAAACACATGTGAGGGTTTTCCTCCTTTCTACAATCTTCCAGGATGGATATTACTCGTCAAAATAAGAAAAAAGCTCCTAAATATACAGGGTGTTATGTAGGTACGTGGCCAAACTCGAAGGGGTGATTCTTTGACTGATTCTTAGACGAAAAGTTTATATAACCCAAGGTCCGGTAATGCTTTTATTCAAGTGTCAACATTTTTAAAGGAAATAGTTTTTTCCTAAATATCTTAAAATCCTTTGGCCGATTTTTTTGAAATTTGGCAATGTTATTTGCTGTAGTAAGGGGCTAATTTAGCCCTAACTAGATTGAAATCATCATGTCCAGTGGCGTCCCTGAAGATACTTTCACCAATATTTTTGACCAAAAAAATGTGCGCCACTGATTTTTTGCAATTTTTTTTTTCGCATTAAGCAACTGGAACTACAACTTTTCTATTTCCAGCATTTTTTTCGGATCTTGCTTTGTTTTTGAGCAAAAACATAAAAATCACTTTATTACATGTCCCTGAGACAACATAATACAAAATTTTAACTACCAAACCATCAAAAACTGGTGTGAACTTGTTATTTTTTCCCATATCAATGGTATATTCTAGTCTTAGAACACGATTATCAAAAGTATTGCAAGCAATTTTTTTTTTATTATCAAAAAATATTTTTATTGTTGTCCATGGATATGCAAGAACGAAATTTTTATTTATGATTAAACAATTGAAATTACACGAAAGTTATCTTTTGAATTTTTAGATTAACTGTTTTCGATGAAACAAAGAACGCTAATTATTACTGCAGTGTTTTCAAAGTAGAGGTAGAGTGCCATGGAAGGAAAAACAATTGTTCCAACAAATTTGACTTTAACATAACTTGAAACAGTGAGTACGTAATTATTTGATATTAATCATTTGAAGTGTTTTCGAAAGTTTTAGGCTATAAAATTCGTTACTGATATTAGAAAATGGTTCGGTTTACAAACTCAGAAATGGCCAACATGCATTTTATACATGGAATGGCCCAAGGCAATTCCAGAGCGGCTAGACGCATTTATCAAGAAAGATATCCTTATCGCATTGTACCGACTAGACAAACATTTGTGAGAATACACGAAAGGCTCTGCGTATCAGGCACCTTCCAAAGGTCGGCTGCTCGTATTGGGAGACCTGCAACGGTAAGAACAGTTTTACGTGAAGTTGAGCGTAGCCCCGATACAAGTACACGCAAAATTGCACAACAATTAAACATTTCTCACTTCACTCTATGGAAGATTTCAAGGGACTATCAACTGTATCCTTAGCACACGCATACAGTGTGCAATTGTTATTACCTACGGATTTTCCCAAGCGAGTTGTTTATTCTCAATCAATCAATCAAAATATACTTTATTGTCGAAAGAATCGTAATCTCATTGACAAAGCATGTGTTAGATCATTACTACCATCATTATAATTATTACAGAGGAGACAGTGTGGAGTCAGCTTTAAAATAACAAAAAGGTCAATAAATAAACAGTACACACACACCTAATATAATAATGTAAAAGAATAAAATGTTAAAATGGTTGAATCACTAACTGTTAATCTGTAAAAAACACAAATCGTCAAAAAATACAATACAAAAACCAATTAGACAAGTTAAAATTAAATAAAAAGTAGGATATCTTATATCTATCAAATGTAAGATCACAATTTAAAACGCCCAATAAAAACTAATAAGGCACGTTGAAATTATATAAAAAGTTGAGTTCCCTCTATCTATAAAATAGTACGATCGTTGAAAAATTCCTCAAAACTGTAATAGGGTCTATCAGAAAGCAATGCCTTGACTTCTTTTCTAAAAATAACACCAGATACCACTCCTTTTATATTTGTGGTTGAATATCTTGCATCCATTATATATCAATGAATCTTTCACAAGAGAAGATGAAGGAATTGGTAGTTTTAAATGCTGATTTTGTCGGGTAGAATAAGTGTTTACTCTATTAAAATTAGATTTGTGTTCGTGTATAAGGCATACTGTTTTCATTATATATATGGATATGAAAGTCAGTATTTTGTTATTTTTAAAGTGAAGTCTGCATGAGTCTCGAAGTCTTAGTTTGCATAGGCTTCTCAGAGCACGTTTTTGTTGAACTATTACATGCTCCCCAAAATGGAATGCCATACCTTAGTTGAGAGTCTATTAAAGCATAATAAACTGCTTCTGCAGCTGAATATCCCAACTCATTTGATGCCATTTTGAGGGCATAGCAACCAGAGGATAACTTTTTATTGAGGTTGTTTATATGAGCATTGAATTTTAGTCCAAAATCAATAAATAGCCCCAAAAATTTGGAATTTGTTTTTTTTTCAATCATTTTAGTATCTAGGGATATGTCTCCTATTGTGCACCTGAATGAAACTATATTGGTTTTGGATGTGTTAAATGTGAGTAGATTTGAGTCACACCACTTTTTCACCATTTGTATGTCATTGCTGATGATTCGATGTAGATCAGTTTCATCGTTGTTGTGCCATAAAATAGTAGTATCATCTGCGAAGAGAGTGAATTTTTCTGATATGTCAAGGGCTGTTAAATCGTTTATATATAGCAAAAACAGAATGGGGCCAAGGATCGAGCCTTGAGGCACCCCACAATGTATATTTGCTATATTGGAGGTTGATTTTGTTTTTACTATCTGCGTTCGATCTGATACATATGATTCAAACCATCTATGAGCACTATATCTGATTCCGTAGCAGTGCAGTTTTTGCAACAGTATTTCGTGATTCACACAGTCAAATGCCTTAGACAAATCACAAAATACTGCCGCAGCCACCTCGCCACTATTGATTTCGTTGTACAGTTCATATAGAAGAGAAAAAATTGCATCATTAGTGCTTTTATTATTTTGGTATCCAAACTGTTGGATACTCAAAATATTGTGGCTGCATAAGAAGTTGTTCAATCTATTTTCTACTTGGCTTTTGCAACAACAGGCAGCATCTCCGACATTTCTATCCCGTATATTGTTTACCGATCATATCTGGGCTGAAGAAAATCATCATGCGGTTATAGAACATCATTATCAAGAACAGTTTTCCAAGAATGTTTGGGTTGGTATTGTGGGTGATTATCTCATGGGACCTCATTTTTTACCCCCGAGACTAAATGGTCAAGAGTATCGTCATTTTTTGGAATTTGTGTTACCTGTACTATTAGAAAATGTCCCACTGGCAGTGAGAAGAGCAATGTGGTTCATGCACGATGGGGCCCCACCTCACTTTATCATAGTAGCACGTCCATTTCTAGATGCAACTTATGGAGAAAACTGGATCGGTCGCGCAGGTCCACAGTCATGGCCACCCAGGTCACCGGATTTGAATCCCTTGAATTTTTTCCTTTGGGGACATTCAGAGTCCCTCGTTTATAAAACTCCAGTCAACACTGAAGAAGAATTAATCCAACGGATACGGGATTCAGATCAGATCAGACATACGCCGGAAATATTTCAACGTGTTTGGCAATCGATGTTAAGACGAGTTAATGCTTGCAATGAAGTTGAAGGAGGACATTTTGAGCAACTATTATAAGTTTTGTGTTACTTATTGTTGAATGTTTTCTTGCTGAAAAAAATTGCGTACCATTTATTTGAGTGTGGTTTCAATTAAGGGTTCTTCTTGTTTCATGTTTTTTTTTAATTTCCGGCTTTACCACATAACAATAAAGTTTTTTTTTTCTCAAAAACAAAGCAAGATACGAAAAAATGCTAGGAATAAAAAAGTTGTAGTTTTAGAAGCTTAATGCTAAAACAATTTGCGAAAAAATCACTGGCGCACATTTTTTTGTCAAAAATATTGGTTGAGGTGACTTTCGAGACGCCACTGGATATGATATTTTCAATCTAGTTAGGGCTAAATTAGCCCTTTGCTACCCCAAGTAATACTGCTAAATTTTCAGTTCCTACCCTCTTCCTTACCCATCCCGAAGAGGACAAAGAAGAACTTTTTTACTGTTAAATATGTATATAGTAGTTAAGGTTTATATTGTCAAAATATATTTTGGTATATTTGGCTGAATTTTAACAAAATCGGCTAAAGGATTATTATTAGTTTATTATTAGTTATTTTATTTGATGTCAGCATTGTGAACGGCGCCCATAAATCAATGAACCTCCAGAATTTGAAATTGCTTCAAATACTCGTTCCTGAGATATAAAAACTGCGCGTTTCCAGGGCCATATTAAGAGGAACTTTTTTGAAACACCCTGTTTATATAAACCTCGTTGGTCATTTATATATTTATCACAGGCCGAATCATAAGGTCAGTCTCCGAGATTCCAAGCTTTATATTCTACTTGTAGGAAAAACGACCATCTAGACCTTGAACGAATCGTCATCAAACGGGTCCATGTTTTGTTGGATATAAGTTATATTTCAAAAAAAGGTTTGAATATCAACGTTCTATTAATAGAAAGTTGAGCTCCCATACTATAGTTACAGTTACACCCATAATAACAGAGAATATACGATTTACATAATTATTATAGTTTAATTGAAATGACGTTAATGCATTCAAATCATTACATGCTCATCATAATTTTTTATTGTGTTTCCACCTTTTCCTGACCATGTTTACTGAATCTACATCCAAGGTCGCCAACATAAATATATTATGTTCATTAGTATTATTAGATTACTTGTTGCAAAACCGGGTATTCCAACAACTCTTCGAGAATAGCAAGACAACATATAAATTGTACAAGGTGTTCTATATTCACAGGATTTATTCATTATCTCTTTACTTCAGAGCGACCATAGAAGGAAAAATCATAAGAAAGTGTAACACTAAAAAAATCGTTGCCTATCATTTAGTTTTCTATTTTATCCAACTTGAGATTTGAGGGTACTTCACTTCAAACAGAAGAAGTTGAAATTTTTTTTTTTTATTTCTAATATTTTCAACAAATGTAACAAGTGGTAAAAAATGTCAAAAGTTCTTCAAATTTTAATTTTTAGTCCAAGAAAAAAATGAAATCCTCGAATACTTTTTTAAAAATTCTCCCAAAAATGCATGTCCAGCCAACTAGGATTACTTTATTCAAAAAGAAATATTGGAATAGTAATTTTTAACTCTTTATATTTCTCACATGAATCAGTGAACAGAGACATGATTATTTGAATGGATTCATTGTTACCCAAAAATTCACTTTCACACTTTTCATCATCTGATTGTCAACGAAATTAGACAAAAAAATAAAAATGTAAACCCTGCGCCTCCACCGTATGCTCGCATGCCAAGAATAATGTGTCTTTATTGCTAGATAGCAAATTATTGTAACATCTGCACATATTCGGAGAGTCTATACTATTGTCCAGTAAAGTAAACTAAGACTACTTCACTACGATTTTCACAAAAAAATGGTTTAAAAAACCCACGACATGTGTTTCGCTATACCATAGCTTTTTCAAGTGGTGATAAACTAAATTACAATAACTGGGGTTCCATATAAATAATTGGAGCAAGTAGTCAGTTGAATATTAGGTAATTAAGTGATTATTGTGGAGTTAATATTGTGAATTATTGTCTCTGTTAGTCTCCAAGCTTTCTAGGAGATTGAGTTTTTGACCTTTCTTTTCTACATGCAAAAGTTAAAAGTCATTAGCAAAGCAATGCTCTTTAGTCAGGAGATGGTTAACGAAAGTTGAATTAGATTTTCCCTTAATAAAACTGTTTCTATGCTCGGATATGCGTTGCTTGAATGTTCCACCTGTTTGTCCGATGTAAAAGCTTGGACAGGTACCTCAAGTTAGTTTATATACTCCAGATTTGTAAGAATTTTCAATTCGATCTTTGTTGTTTTTAAAATTTTTTCCCAAAGTATTATTTGTTCTGTAAGCAATATTAATATCTTTAGTTCTTAAATAATTAGAAATTTTCTCTGAAGGTTTAACCCTGAAATTCGACCTTATATTTGAATCGATTGGATAAATTTTCTGAATTGCCTTTTTATAGAGTTTTTTCGATAGAATGCTGTCAACTTAACTTGAGTTGTATCCGCTATTGGCTGAAATTTGTTTACTTATATTTCATCCTTTATTGAAATAATTTTCCGATGCGGCTACTTTGTGTTGGTGGGGATGAGTTGAAGTACTATGTACTGTAATATCTGTATACGAAGGTTTGTGGAAAATTGAAAAATCGTGTTTATTGTTTAATTTCGTTATGGTCAAATCTAAGGCGTTTATCGAATCATTCAGTTGAATTTTTTTGTAAATTTGAGCGATGAATGCCATTGAGGAAGTAAAAAAATGTATTTAATTGTGTATCATTTCCAACGAAGCAACTTAAGATGTATATATATCTATACCAGTATACAAAGTATTTTATCAACGGGTTGTTATGAATTTTACTTTCGAGATTATGCATGAAAATTTCCGGTAGTAACGGACTTAAAGAATTACCCATCATTAACCCTTTACTAGAAGAATAAAAATTATTATTCAATTGGAAATAATTTTGTGTTAAACAAATTGTGCGTAAATCCAATATCTCTATTGGATGATCGAATCAACATGGTTTCTATTCAGTAGATTACCTACTATAAAAAAATAGGATGCTTGTTTCTTCTACCATGGGTCGGAAATAATAGTCAGTGACGTCAGTCACTAGTTCAGAAACAGCACAAAAAGAGCGGTAAAATAATATAATATTTCACAAAAGAAATATATTGTATCCCGAATCTATAATCGCGATATGCCGCGATATGAGCATTTGAAGCAGCCTCTATTTTAACGAAAGTTTGTGTGTCGTATGCTCGGAAAACGATTTTGAACATCGAAAGAAATGAGTTTGGAATTTTTAGGAAGATGCACGTTCTTAATTTTATCAATTAATTCATATGAATTCTTTAAGCTAAATTTAGGAACAAATTTACAATTACTCTTGATGGGATCTATTTATTTTCCAGAGATTTTCACTGATAGTGCTGTAATTAAAGATACTACTTACCGGGTAGGGTAATTTTATTTATAATGCAAGGTTCATGCAACATTTCCCATTAACTAACACTTATAACTAGTAACTGAGAACTATACCTAAGAACGTTGTGGTGTTTATGCACTCTCTTGGTAAAGTTCTTAGTGAAGAAACCCGCGCATGTTTGAACCATATTTGATAAATTAAAAAGTCAACTGTCACTTGTTTACGAAAATTTTCATTCGGCGCATGCGCACATCCGTTTTGACTAAGAACTTTGGTTATTAGTTAAAAGTTGGGCAACTTTCCAGTCATGGTTCTTAGTTCTTAGTAGATATTCCCTGAACGCGCTCATTGATTTGCTAGTGTTGAATCTTTAGTTATTAGTTCGCTTAGTTCTTGGGAACGTTGCACAAACCAAGCATAAGTTTTATAAATGAATAGAATTTTGGAATTTGAGGGTTCATAACAGTGCATCTTATTTTTTCATAGTCTTTAAGAATAATTGAATTGATTTTAGTATTTCTTTAGTTTTGTAAACCAATTTTTGTGAAAATCCCAGTGAAGTGTTTTTGTTTACTTTAATTATGGATTTTCATCAAGTATCTATTCGGAAAATATTGTTCATTGATTTGTGTAGAAGAACAAGATTTGATATCTCAAGGAATATATATATATATATATATATATATATATATATATATATATATATATATATATATATATATATATATATATATATATATATATATATATATATATATATATCGAATTCATTCTGCATTCTGACTCAGGATAGGTTTGATATTTTTTTAAGAACGCGTATTTCAGAAACTTTTTGAGCCGCTTCTATATAATTCACATATTTTGTGAATAAATAACACTAACATATTATAAGCCACTTCTAACAATTGTGTAGTACCTCTTAGGTAGATCTTCGAAAGAGAAAATTATTCAAGTTTTAAGGAGAACTGTGCTATATTTTTCCGCATCCCATCATCCGCTTGATCTCATTAGCATTTAATTTTTTTAGAAGACACGCTGGCAACTGAGACGTAGCTGATGGATTAAATATGACAAAAATATAAAGCGACAATTCGGTATTCTTTCCATTTCTTCTATTCGCTGCGAACACTTTATATAAAACAGCACTTGGAATTCTCTTTGTGGAGATCATTTCCTTTTCATGGTTCTCCTACTAACGTATGCCTGTTTTGGGGTCTGGAAGACTATGAAAATTATTTCAGGAAGAGCGAAAGTTTCTTTAGAAAATGAATTATATAGTATACATTCCATAGACGGCTCGTGGAAAGAAGATCTGTTGGGTTTAGACTCAATATATGATGTCTGAGAGTTCAGTTCGCTGGAAAATCCCTATACAAAAACTACGGAAAACATAATTGCCTTCAATTCATCTACTGGAGCTACTCGTTTAGTCAGGGATTATATATTTTTGATTTCTTGATAAAGTCGTTGGCTCAGTTCAAAAACAAGATGAAGGAAAATCAGATTTGAATGTAAGATATATATGAGAAACTATTTTCATTCTTTGACTCTAGAATTATTGACGAAGCATTTTTCTAGAGCTCCGTTATAAGAACGGCTAAAAAAAGTTTAATATAACTTTGGTAATATTTTGGGGTTAATATTAATTCCGCTCTGGCAAATAAGTTCTATTCCTAGTTTAGAAAATAAATGTAAATACCCGAAGCTACCAGAAGTAATATGAAAATCCGGCACAAAACAGAGCTGTTTTTCCATATAATACAAAAAGGGAGAAAAGCTTCTCGGTTGGTTTTTGTTAAACGGGTTGAAGAAGTTCGACTCGCGAATGGAAAAACCCTAATATTCCGGTCCAGTTCTTAGATTAACGGACAAAGAGTGCACCGTCCTTATCCCAAAAGGGACAAAAAGAGCGCCTTTCGTAGTAGGTTTTTAATCCCTATTTGTCGTAGATTTGAAACATATAGAAGGCAAGATGAAATAATTAATAAAAAACCTTTTTGAAGACAAGTTTTTATTCAAATGCACTAAAAAGTAAAAAATAATCGTTTTTGATGTGTGACCTAGGTTATTCTGTGAGTTATAGATTCAAAAGCTTGTCGCTTTTGAATTCGAACTGAAAACTCACTCATTCAAAGCAATTATTTTCAACTTTTTAGTGCATTTGAATAAAAGCTTGTCTTTGAAAAGATTTTTTATTAATAATTTTTTTTGTGCTTTTTAGTACTTAACCTTAATCAATGCATTTTTGTTGAAGCATCGTTATTATGAAGCCTTTTTCCTGTAAGTTCTGAGCTAACTTGTCCTTCAATAAGGAGACCATCTAAAGATTAACTCATCCGCCATCTTGGAGTTGCCATCTTCAATTTATGAATTTCAACTAAAAATCAGTAATTGATTAAATTCATAATCTACGACCCTAAAAACCCCGGCATACCAATTTTGAATCGAATCAGCCCATAATTACGAAATTCATCCGCCATCTTGAATTTGGTAATTTTTATAAAAAATTCATAATCTCCGATTCCCAAAAACCCCCACTGACCAATTTTGAATAGAATCGGATCCTAAACTCAGAGATTATCGGCCATCTTGGAGCCGCCATTTTGATTCCATGAATTTTGCGGAAAAATTCATAATCTTCGACACTGAAAACCCCCACATAGCAATTTTGAATCGAATCGGACAATAAACCTAAATCTCGTCAGCCATCTTGAAGGGCAATTTTGTTTTTTTCTATAACAAAAATTCCATGAGCCGCTATTTCAATTTCATGAATTTTGACAAAATTCATAATCTCCGACCACGAAAACCCTCACATACAAATTTTGAATCGAATCGGACCATTATCACAAAACTTGTCCGCCATCTTGGAGCCGCCATTCTGTTTTTTTGTCCAACAAAAATTTCATAATGCATCGTTAACGAAATTATGAACACCTGCCAAATTTCAGCTCAATCGGATGTTGGCAAGTGCTCCAAAAATGGATTACAAATTTTGAACCGGGAAGAATGACATACGAACGAAGCAAGTTAAATAAAATAGGCCAGTAGAGAGACATGATTTTCCCAAAATTTAATAATAATTACAAAAGTTTCAAAACTTCAGTAGAGTGAAGAGGACTTTCATATGATATTTAGTCTGATTTTGCAACTCTTTTTTCGGAACGGAAGATGTTGAAAATCAGGATTTAATAAATTTTCACACTTTTAGCGCGGAAACATTTGCAAAAGTTCTGCAAACTTTCTAGGTTTTGAAAAATAGCAATTTACATCCTCTGATTAATTTGCAACCATTCAAACAAAACGGTCCTAATTTTTCGATGGAAATTCCAAAAGATTTGCAAACTCGAAAAAATAACTAAAATAATGTCCTTAACAAGAGTTTCAATTTGCAAACTCTTGCGTCAAACGGAAAATATATTTTTTCATTAAATTGTTTTTTTCATTGAAATAAGTATCGGAATTATTACAAAAGTTTCAAATAATGGTTGCAAGTGGAGATGTCCTGACGTATAATGTTTTCATTAATTTGCAACCTCGTCTGCAACACGGAAATGGGGGTAAAATAAAAAATATATATTTTCGTATTTGTACTCTACCAAAAAAAACAACATTATTGCGAATCGGACAGACAACTCATTTTACCAATTGGGGGCGGTATAATTCTTTGCGATGCGGACCTTTAGGAATTAAAAAAATATTTATTTTTGCAACACTTGTGTTATGTGAATAATAAAGATTTTGATATACCTAATAGATGACATTCATTGTTGAAAAGGGAAACATTCTCAATTGAATATTGATAGGAAGATTTTTCAATTTCAGATTTTTTCTTTTGAGTTAGGGTCTTTTCAGAATATCTATCAGATGTAGTTCAATGTCCAGCGTGGCTTTAGCCGGGGAAGAAGTTTTTCAATTCACAGAAAAATCTTTCTATCAATATTCAATTGAGAATGTTTCCCTTTTCAACATGAATACCCCACAAGAGGTTATCTTGACGATGGAAAATAGTGACTAAAGTTTATCTTTCAGTCGCAGATGATTCCACATCTGATTTTATGAACATCCTGTTCATATTTTCAACAAATCGACATTCATTGTGTTACCAAGTTAACTATCGACCAAGAAGAAGCTCGTTAACGCTAGGTGAAATATTCAATGTTGAAAACTAGCGTTTTCGATATGAATTCAAAACATCATATTACAATTAGGAATTTGCATAAAAAAATACTATGAGTACGTTTGATGGAGGATCGATAATCTCTTGACACATTTTCATAATCTTCTTGCCTCATAAAAAAATGGAGGAAATATTGAGATTTAAAAAACACTCGTACAGTTGTATATTAGTACGATTAGCCTACAACTGTGTTACGTTACAGTGTTTTGTTTAAAGAGTAATGAATGCACAGCAGTTCAGTAACATGATTTATTGCCAGAAAAACAAGAAGACTGACAATTGCATTTTTATGACAGACAACTATATAACTAACCAAAAACAATGCACATTCATCTAATAGTGCTGGAGCTACAATTGAAATGGAATTACCCACCAACATGTTTTTCCCCTCTTTATTTTCAAAAACAAGAAAGTCGAGTGGAAAGGTAAATCATAATTTTATTTATGCACGACCGGGCGTAAAGTAGCACTTTAGCGCCCGGATTTGCGGGCGTAAAGTAGCACTTTAGCGCCCGCGGACTACTTTATCGCCCGGCGGGCGATAAAATCATTGAACAGGCGCTAAAGTGAATTTCAATGTCATATCGATAGAAATCTATATTCCGATGGATCATATAATCAAACCCAAAACATTATTAACAATAATATAACGAAAACAATGAACATAAATTAATTTAAAAAATGAATTATAACTTAATATTGACAAAACAATTAGAACAGTTATTTATGGAAATATTTAGATTTGATGTTACTGATTTCAACTGATTCCTCATTACTAGAGGTCTAAAGAGAATGCATGTTATTATCTGGTGTTTCAGAGTAGTGAGCAATATTTTCAGATTGTCTGCAATGGCTAGTAGAAGGCTCATCATTTTCTACAATTTTCTTAGCAATCTTCAGATTATTCGCAACTGAATTTTCAATATAACCTTCCGCAACAGTCGTCGACTTCCACCCAGCATGTCTTTTAATGTTGATTATATCCTCGCCTGCATCTGCTAACATAGTTGCTCAGGAACGTCTGAAGCAGTGACCAGTATATTCTTCCGCATTAGAAATACCTAGGTAAGTGGCTATTCTGAATGGTATTTGACCGAATGTATTTTTTCCGATAACCTGTCTCGTACACTTGCCATTTTTATAATATAAAAAAACCGCTTTTGATCATCCTGAAGGAAGAATATTTTCTGTAAATATCCAAATAACTTGGCGATTTCTGTTCTTTATCGATTACAGTAAATACTCGAGCTATCTTCGTTTTGGTTTCTCGTATAGTTATGAGTAAGAATGTCTCGAAATCTTGAATGTCGTCCACTGTGATATTTGCCAATTCTTCGCAGCGACATGCTCCACAAATACCAAAAATCAGTGCTATCTACAATAAATTCTCAGATTAACATACTGAACATTGAGAAAACATGAAATTAGGACTTACTTTCATCATAAGATACAAATCGTCTGGTGCTTCCCTCAAAAATAACTCGATTTCCTCTCTGCTTAGAATCTTCGATTTCTTTGGTTTATAACCATCAAATTTTCGTTTCAAAAAAGCTATCAATCTTGCGTATCTACTGATATCTATATTATCATGTACATTTAAAGTAGCTTTCAGCATGGAATAATATGACCACATGGTAGAGGGCTTACAATATTTAGATTTTTCGAGAAAATAGGCAAGAAGTACAGTCTCTGTGTATTTCTTATATTTTACATTTTTCCGTTGCACCACCTCACGAATTCTTCATACACCTTGTGGTATTTTTTCTTGGATTTACTTGGCAATAAACTCAATTTCGCATCCTCAGCTGCTTCACTTATTTCTGGTGGAGTACAATTCACACTTTCTTCGTCGCTTGAATCCATTTCAAAATCAGTAATAAATTATCTGTGATCACAAAAATTGACAGCAAATATGGCTACCAGCCTATATAATCTTATTTCGAAAAATTGACTGAGTTGCCATGGTAACATTCATTTCATCACTTCTTGATTTATTCTGTTTCCGATATGATATGAATATACATCTTCACGGCAGCCTTGATGTATTTTGATCATGTTCTAGATATAAAGAGGTATCTATCTACATGACATCAAATATACCGGTCGTGCATAAAATTTTGTATGTATTTCGGGCGTAATTTGCTTTTATGGACCTAGGCGTGTTAATAGCCCTCGCTATCGCTCGGGCTATTACTTACACGCTGCGGTCCATAGAAGCCTATTTTACGCCCTTGATACATAAATAACTAATAATTCAAGAACTACATACTTGTAAAAATTAAATTCGAGATGTAATATCTATTTCACAAATCTTTATTTTTCAGCAACGTTTCTGTTTGAAGATGAAAATTATGTACTTGCGAGATATACAATCGATATCGTTTTAATATCCTTACTTCCATAGAGCATCGATTATTTATTTTAAAATCTCGTCTATTGCTATAAAGTCATGTTGTGACAAGTGAACATTTTAAATGAATGATTGCATGTCGTTTCTAATGTGATAAAAATTGATACCTTCCAATAGTCTATTACCAGAATTTAGCAAAATTTTGTACTCTTTCGATTGTTGCATTCGTAATTATTAGATTAAATTGCTGATTGCTTCTGAGATTAATAATTAGTTTCAAATTATTTAATGGTTAACTACGTAACCGTATTATTTCAATCAACCAGTTCAAAATATAACACATATACACGATGGATAATCAAGTATTTAACCATGTAGACATATGTCGGTCTAATATATATCTTGAATATATTTGCACAATGTTTACAATTTATGGCCAAATTACAAAAAAAAACAAATCAATTATATAAAAAAATGTTCCGTTGAACAATGACGGTTGCAAATCTTTTGCGTCACGTACTAGTCGTAATTAAAATTGCAATTTTCAGAACTTTTGCAATTATTTCAGCAGTTGTAAAAATGCAAAACAATATATTAGTGGATAAATAGGTTTCGTTTTTCATATGAGGTTGCAAAGTTACATATCCACTGAGACCGATAGTCTCTTTATTTGCAATAATTGTGTGTATTGAAAATGGAAGCGTCGATAAAAAGTTATGATAAATAAATGATGCGCTTTTCAGAATTGGTTGCAAATGTACGTGAATTTTTATAATTTTTTTGAACAAATTATGATGAAAAACTTGAACAAATGACAAAAAACAAGGTTCCGTAACTTTTACAACGTTGCAAACTTAATGTAGGTTGTAGAACACCATTACTCTAGGTACGCCTAGTTTGCAGAACTTTTGCAATTTTCAGTGGAAAAATAAAGCATAAAAACGTTTTTTTGCAATCAAAACAATGTTCCGTTCATCGCACACTTCTGCAAAATGTTATAGTTTGTTTTCATTAATGTACTAACATACCATTGAAGTTTGTAAACTTTCGGAATTAATGTTAATTGATTGTCCAAATCTACTGGCCTAAAAGTTTGTAATAATGATTAGCATCGCTCTCCTGTTCCTGCTTTGTGCCCGCAAGGCCTGCCGTGGCCCGTGTGGCTCTTGTTCCTGCTGTACTTCCGAGGTGTAATCAATCATTATTTAACCGTATAAAGATTAAAGTGGAATGTTCTCTCCAGAAGCTTTGATATATCTGTAGTGAGAAATTTGTTTGTGTTCAAAGTAAATCCGTACGATATTTTTTTTATCCGATTGACAAATTTGGTAAAGTGTAAATATTTTGACTTTGCTGCCCTCAAGTTTATGTTCATTGTACCATTGAAACTCCCAGCAATTTGGTGGTGCTCAGATTAAATTCATTATGATATCTTCCGATCAATAAATTAAGCAAAGGGTAAATATTTTTCTGAAGAACAAGTATTCATTTTTCCTCGACTGTTATTATTATTTTAGCTCACGCAGGTGTTTTATAGTGGGGAACTATTCGGAATAATTTGGTAATTGGTCGCACAAATAATTGTTAAATTATGTTATCAGTTGTTTGAGTTCAGGGAAATCGACGAACGAAAACAATTGCCAGAAATATGAATTCATTTCGAATTGCGCATTTAGGTCCATAACAATTTTTCACCGGTGTTTGAATTCAGGGAATAACCAAATTCGAACAACGGCCAAGATATATAAACAGGTAATATCTGTCCCATAAAATACTATTCATCCTTTGATTCTTGAAGGTGATTTTGTAAATATCCGTTTTTTTTGTTGCTCCACTAAGTGAATTATATTTTATTTTTATGAAAATAACTTTGCCTCATAGTCTGTATACAAGCCTAGTGGTTAAAACAAAAAAAAATAAAACAGTTGAATGAGTTCAGGAAAATCGCCGAACGAAAACTGTCGAGGAATATAAAATCATTAGGAAAATTTAATTATTACCAGATGGGCCTAGAACAAGAGGCGGCGTGAAGTATCAAAGTTGGGGTTAGTTCAAACGTAAAGCTCAGGGAATAACCGAGTGGAACGTGGAAAGCATATGTTTGAGAGTAAGAAGGAAGGGAAAAGTTAATCGCCTCAAACTATAAATATCGCTTTCTGAATCCTCAACGTAATGTGATTAAGCAAATCTCGTTTTAAAGAACAGAAAGATATCGATAATTGTTAACCCAAAATTACAAATTGTTCCTAAAACTGTGATATCACTACTTTTTGGTAATCTCAGAATATTATTGTGGTAGGTAATACTGATTTACCAGCAGTGTAAATATTAATATTAATTTTTAGTAATATAAAGATATTATTGTGGAAATACCGATTTACCCGCAGTATAAATATTTATAGTGGTATTATACATAAATAAGGCTGCCAACCGAGAAACTTGTTCTGCAAACAAAAATATATCTATAAAACATTGTAAGATATTGCCATAACCAAGTTTGAATATACCAGTTGATTTAATATTTTTCACACGCTGTATTTACTATGGAAAGCACCTTCCCGTTTCAGGTATATCTGCTAATCTGTCTGTCTGCTAGTGTCTGTCTCTTGTTGACATAAATACAATGCAACTGGTGACCGGTATCAAATATTGTAATTAAAGTCTTTAGTCTTTCGAAGAGTACAAAAGGTCAAAATAGCAGACCACTGGACATACCGTATCTCCTTCTGAGGCTACCCTAGCGCGTGGAGTGAACCACTATAAAATCTGGCGCCCGAGATTCACAGTTGAGATAGGAGCATATTTCCTGTATAGTACTTCGGCGACATAAGTAACGTACCCTTCTAGAGACCGTTTTAGCCGTAGAATTTGCGACCCTAGAAAAACGCGTTTCACGACATAATAATGACGATATATTGATATTTTGGCCTGATAAATAAAATAACACTTATTATTCTGGTAACCAAACCGTACAGATATGAACTTATCAACACAAAAATATGGATGTAATGTATTATGCCATTTTATAACGAATTACAGTTGTTAAAAATCAAACAAAAAAATAAACAAAATCTTTCTGGCGTATTAAGGACTTATCCTAAAACTTTTCAACGAAAAATCTGTTTATTTTTTGAAACAACAACAACAAGAAAAAAGTCTACACGAAATGCCCACATGCAAAATAAAAAATCGTCAAAAAAACTCACTGACCTCTCTCGAAACCATGCTTACGATGTCATGAATAAGTTACTCCTGATGAAGACAAGGGGCTCCCTATCGAAACGTCGAATTTATGTTTGAAGAATTTTCGTCAAAATAAAGCTTTCCACTTCAGCCACAAAAAAAATCTCAATAGTAAGGAACTAGAACCCCATTTATATATATATATATATATATATTCTTCAGTTTCTCGGAATTCATATAATTTCTCTTAACTACGTTTCGACATGGTATTTGTCATCATCAGGTTAAAACACAGAAAAATTCTTCTATTTTTCTCTGCTGCAATTTTCTTGTTTGTGTTTGAGTAATCTTTCATTATTTTCGTGTTGTTTCTTCCAACGATGGAAAATAGAATAGGAAGAAACAACACGAAATTACTGAAAGATTACTCAGTTTTAACCTGATGATGACAAATACCATGTCGAAACGTAGTTAAGAGAAATTATATGAATTGACTGAATGAGACCTTTATTCCGAGAAATTGAAGAAAATATATATGTGGTCAAGAAACTAAAGAAAAAATATATATATATATATATATACAGGGTGTTTCCTAACTACGGCCACAAGGGCCAAATAATTGCCTTATTACTTCAAATAGCTGTACCACATTTCAACCACATTGGTTTCAGGATATTCAGGATATTTTATAAATACCTTTTTTTTATACTTCAACGCCCTGTATCTCAGAAACGAAGCAACTCCGGACATATGTTCATAGGAACTTTTTTTTGTCAAATGACCTAATGGAACACCCCCTGGAGTTTCGTACCGTAGTTAGGAAACACCCTGTATATATATATATATATATATATATATACCGCACAGATTATAGATGTCACTATCAATGATCTGATGCAATTCACATATATATATATATATATATATATATATATATATATATATATATTCACATATATGCGTGCCTCAATCAACTTGAATTCAACACATCGTGTGAATGACTTTACACACTTCCCACTTACATAATTTATAACTCGTTCTTGGAAAGCAGTACAATATGGTTCATTATTTATTAAACTATTTATTCTTACACAATCGTCCTGCTCACCTCGATCCTCTTAAGCCTTCGACATTGAACCAAAATGTTTTTCTGAAAAGCAACATTCCAAATCGTAGATGTAAACTTTATACAGTGCGTCAAATTCAAAAGTTGCCAGTGGGAATATCTCGGAAATTAAAAAAGATATCAGGAAATGCCCATGTTCCGATGCAATGTCGGGGGAATCAAAATAGTATGTGAGCGAACCCCGATAGTTTCACCACCTCCACCCCATCAACCTCCACATCGAAAAGTTGTTCGTCATTTATATCTTGAATTCAATATGATCTGATATAAAATAAAACTGATTCAAAAAAATTTATATTTCATTTTAATTTCAAATAAGCTTTTGTTTTTAATGGCGGCTCGGCTGTGTGGGGTTCAAGCGAGCTAGGCGCGAGTTGTCTGAAAAACTTCTACAGAAGTGACAGTTTTTAATGATTCAAAATTTGATTCACTTGAAAATTTGTTAGGTCCAAGCGATGTTGAATTAGAATCAACACCTCCAGAAATTTTAGAAAATGCCAAGATAGCTGCTTTAAATTTACTCCCAGAGAAGTCTGGAAAAAATATGAACTTGCCTATAAATTATTCATTGATTGAAATGGTATCAATTCAGCATCGTTCTCCGAAAAGTATTCAAACCAACAACTTCATGTAGCCTAGTCGAAAGGTGAGTTTCCTGCGAAAAATTGTCCCAAGTCTCCAAAAACCATGAGTGCTAGCTCATTCGATTCGGGATGCAAATCTAAGAAAGACTTTTTTTTGCTTTTTTGCTGACGAAAATGGCAATTGTTATCAACAAAAAGCAAAAACAAAAACCGGGGTTCGGTTTTTCTTTAAT
>JAFIRS010005439.1:10000-57018 GCA_018342105.1 Gonioctena quinquepunctata | reverse complement strand
TACGTTCTAATCATTTTCCCGGTTTGCAATTGATTTTTAAAGATTTTAAATTTATGTTTTGTACAAGATTCGGCTTAACGTTTGGTGACAAATTTTCCCAATTAAAACCCAATTTGCCATAAAGAAACAGTCTTATCAACTTCTATTCGGCAAAACATTAATTTCCGTTCCTTCGTCAATGATAACGTTTTTTCGGGATCGGTTAGGCCTCTTGGGAATTGACTTTCAAGACGATTAAAAATATTTCTCGCAAAATTATGTATCAGGATATCAGTTATGAAGGTTTCAGCCGAAACGGCTTTTTCTACATTCCCCATAAATGATTAACATGTCCATTTTTTCACCCCCTTGCAAAATGTGGGGATTTTGAAAAAAATAAAACAAATGCAAAGATTTTAAAACACATTAAAAAAATAAACCAATACCTATTTATTTAAATGAAAAATTTTTATTGTTTTCAACAGGCATTCGAAGCTATGCGAGTTCGAAGTGCATTGACGTTAATGGACAGCATTTCGAACAATTGTTGTAATGTTTTGTGTTCATTTTGATTTCAAAAGCCACCTTGGTAACTTCTAGCATTAAAATTAGAAACAAAGTAATTGTATTATTTTATTTCTTTTTAGCTGTAATTTTGATTGTATTTATCGGGGGTATGAATAAATTTCCTTATTAATAGTACTAATAAAGGGTCCACGGTACCAATATGGTTCCATTTGAAAAAATTAGTTTTACCCCAAAATCGATTAGATTAACTTTATTTGCTCATAAAACGCAATTTAGTATTTTTGACGCGATTTGATTTTCAGCTTTGGGACAAAGAATTGGAATAAATCGAACCATCATGGCACATTAAATGGAAACTAAAAATTAATTAATCAAAATATTGCTTTGAAATTCCTTTTGTGGTATCATTGGATTAAGAAAAATTATGCAGATTTCAGAAATGTAATAATATATAGGGTGTTCTATTCAAAAATCGAAAGAAGGTATCACTTCCGGCGAAACCGGAAGTGAAAAAAAAATCATTTGTGAGTCAAAAAGTGCCGCTTATTATGTTCATGGGATATCCCAAATTTCAATCAATTACCTACAAAACTAAAGGAGATACGGGGGGTGTACCATGATCCTGTTACACACGGAATATTTCAATGAGGAACAGAAAATACCATAATATTTAATGCACGGACAACAGAAAGTGATTTGTTCCTTCGAGTCCACAATGTAGGAGCTCAAAACGAATATACGACGTTATCTCGTGAACACAGCACGGACGGACAGCCTCTTCGAGGGTTCCATAGCTGATCGACCAATAGGGCAGTAGTTTTCGCAAATCACGTTCGTGACACGTAACGATCACAATCGTTTACTTTTATAGGTACTGAATTGTGGATTCAAATGAATTTGTAGTATTCATTGTATAACTGTGTCAGCGAACCCAAGTTGTCAGAACCGTCACACTCTCAGATATTGGCTTTGTCAGACACGGTGTGCCTCAAGGCTCTGTACTGTTTTCGTTATATTTCAACAACCTGGGTTATATAGAATCTAATGGAATGTTTACAATTTTTGCGGATGGTACAACCCTGTGGCATGAAATCTATGAAACAAATTTTCACAACAAAATAGCTCAAGATATTGTCAGTGTGAGAGAGTGATGCAACTTCAATCTGCTATCCTTCAATATAGATAAAACCAATCTCATATCATTTAATTGCGACTTATCAGACATTCCGTTGGATAATAATATCAAATAAAAATTCCAATAAATTTCTTGGCATTAATTTGGACAGCAACCTCAATTTCAGGTACCATATCAAATTACCGAGCAAAAAACTAGCTTAGGATGTTATGCTTACGAATGGTGTCGAATGAATTAGGTATTGTAACCGCAAAAATTTTGTACCACGCTGTAGTTGAATCGCATCATGGCAAATCATTCTGGGACACCTGCAACCAACAGCACTTCAACACAGTATTCTTCTTCAAACGCGCGCCATTAGATATATGTGCAAAGTTGGACCCATAGTGTCTTGTAAACCTTGTTCAAGGAACAGAAATTACTCACACTCTCTTCTTTATTCATACTAGAAACTGTATGCCTGGTACATAAGAACAAATCATCTTACGATGTTGTTGTTGGAACCACCCGCCAAAATGACAAGTTAAGACTGCCCTTTCCATCATCAAATTTGACTGAGAAATCGCTGATCTGTTATGAAATCATTTCTTGCTTTAACCATTGTATAAATCTACTGCTAATAGTCCCTACGAATTGCAAAACGGGGTGACGGCTACGGGTTCCAATTATTTTATTTATTTATACACTTTATTTATTTACTCTTTCAATTTTCTGTAAACGTCTGACTATTCGTTCATCTAGGATGTATATATATATATATATATATATGTATATGTGTATTGCGTATGTATCTATATTAATAAGTATCTTTAACTTTCTTTTTTAAAGTAGATATTCCTGAATGTAGGAAAAAAATAATGACATATTTTACTTTGACCTTTATTTTAGGCAATTTTATAGTGTGTTGTTGCAATTGAATGATATGAGATTGGTCTTATCTATATTGAAGGATAGCAGATTGGAGTTGCACTCTCTCACACTGACAATATCTTGAGCTATTTTGTTGTGAAGATTTGTTTCATAGATGTCATGCCACAGGATGGTTGTACCATCCGCAAAAATTGTAAACATTCCGTTAGATTCTATATAGCTTAGGTTGTTGAAATATAACAAAACAGTACTGGTCCTAGTACAGAGCCTTGAGGCACACTGTGTCTGACAAACCAATATCTGAGAGTGGACCGTCCTACAACTTGGGTTCGCTGACACAGTTATACAATGAATACTACAAATTCATTTGAATCCACAATTCAGTACCTATAAAGTAAACGATTGTGATCCTTACGTGTCACGAAGTATCCTAACCGGCCGCAACCTAGTAGTAGAAACTATTTTGCAATATTGGAGTCACAGTTCAGGAAAGAACGGAATGATCATGATGGGGAACATGTTATTGTAAGCGAAGATACGGAGATCACTGTTCTATTAGCGGTTGAAATTGATTCAAATACATCATTGAGGCAGATCGAATATGAGGTCGGGGTACCTAGAGAAACAACAAGAAAAATTTTGAAAAAACACCGGTTTCGTTAATTCAAATATCAAATCCATCAATATTTGTATGAAAATGATGCGCAGAGGAGGATTGTGTATTGTAACTGGGTAATACGAAAAGAAACAGAAAATCCAAATTTCCATTATATCTATACAGTGATGAATCACGATTTACAAACAATGGTCATTTCAATAGAAATAATTTACGTTATTGGGCACAATAAAATCCGCATGTGTTCAGAGAAAGAAGACACGAGAAAAGATTAGGATTCAATGTTTGGCTAGGAACTTTTGGAACCAGAATAGTGGGACCAATTATTTTTGATGGACGGTACCTACAAATTTCAAATGATGAAATCCAAAGTTTTATTGAAGACATTCCTTTAGCGACACGTTGCGTTATGTATTTCCAACAAGATGGAGCACCTCCATATAATTCGAATGTAGTCCGAGGATATCTCACTAGAACTTTCAAAGACAATTTGATTGGTACTCATGGTCCAGTTCGTTGTCCACCAAGGTCACCAGACCTCACGCCAATGGATTTTTTTGTTTGGCTCACCTGAAGAATAAAGTTTATGCTCATAATAGACCTCAAAATCGTGAGGAACTTGAAGGCAGGGAAAGGAGAGCCATCAACGAAATTACTCCGGCTCAACTAGTGAATGTTATGCGGGCATACTCCGAAAAAATACAAAAATGCATTGACGTTAACGGGCGACATTTTGAACAATTGGAATAATTGAGTCTGTCATAGGTGTTGAATTTCTTTTGAATTGAGTTAGAAAACTGTAAATGTTCCAAATGTCTACTATTTTGTAGGAAAATTATCGAAATAAATATTTTGTTGCGTCCGATTTTGCAGTTACGAAAATAATTCCAGAACTATACAAGAAATTCAATATCATAGCCAATCGAGATGAAGTTGAAAGGTTCAATACAAATGTATGTATAAAATGGAAATTATATTCATAAAAAATAAACATGAAACAAAAATATGGAGGTTTTTTCATGTTTTGTATTTCAATATGTATTGGAGTTTCTAACCAACTTTGAAAATTCCTATGTTAGCATTCAAAAGATATGAGTGTATTGATGTGGAGAAATGAAGAAAAACTAAAATTGTAAAAATAGTTAGTCTGCATAAAACTTATTGTGTAAAAAGTTTGGCCATGAATTATTGTTACTCACATGATATTGTTCAATCTTCCATAGCATACTTTCCGTTACGAGGGCAATACAAAAAGTAATTTTTTATAAAATCTCAATTATATAAGCACATTGTGAATTGGACGTATGATTCTCATATATCATTGGAAAGGTAATTTTATACGGAATCGTAATTAAAGAAAATATATATACGTTCCTCTCGAAATATAAAAATTGGATGCGCTTCCGGTCAAACCGGAGGTGTCATATTTGGTTTAATACTTGCTAAATTGTACATCCATAACATCAAATCGAAGTACCGAATTTGAAACATCCATAGAGAGAGAGAGAGAGAGAGAGAGAGAGAGAGAGAGAGATTTATTAACTACGTACATATATAAATATATTTGTAGCAGGTCCTTGAGAAAAACATTTTTTTTTTAATTGTAAGTTACAAGTTAAAAGAGTAAAACTAAATTTCCTACGGTGATACATCACATTACAACACAGGAATAAAATGAGGTTAACTCAGAACTAGTCATTGTAAACAATACATAAAGGGGTATAAAAGTTGCATTGACAAACACATTAAAAGCCCATTGAAAGCCCAGATCATCCACGTTAAAATTATAGTTTAAAAAGTCCTTAACGGAGTAAAAGCATTTCATCAGTAGACAAGAGCTCACTGATCTCTTAAAATTGTAAAAGGTCATATTTCTTATTTCCAAAGGTAATTTATTGTATAGGCTTATGTTCAATGAATTTTTCTGTCATACAGAGAGTCTATATCTTGGTGTTTTCAAGAGGTTTCCTGACCTTGTTTGTGCTGATGCGTGTCCGCTGAAAGAGCAAAATCTGATTTTTTTAATGTATTTCAAGCAGAGGAATATATGAACGCGGTAGGGAAAAGGCATGATCTGGTGATGAATAAATAGAGCATGGCAGTGATCTCTGAAGCCCGCCCCTGATATTATTCGAATAACCCTTTTTTGTAAAACAAAAAAAAATTTTGTTCGAATGGGACGAATTACCCCACAAGACAATTCCATAAGTCATAAGACTGTGAAAAAGTCCAAAATAGCTGGCTCTTACAGTATCTGCACCAACAAGGATTTTCAATCTGCGAATCAAGAACATGACGCTTGATAATTTTTTCGACAGATTTTCCACGTGACACATCCAGTTGAGTTTGTCATCAATGGATATACCAAGTAACTTGACACTTTCCCACCTGTTAGTGAGGAGTTTGAAGATATAATAAGATCTCTGATTTTAGCAGAATTGAGATGTTTGTTTGAACAGAACCACTCATCTGTCATTTGGTAAGGTGAGTTTGGAAGAGTCAATCAGTTCCTCTAATTTACTATTACGATCTATCAGTGTGGTGTCGTCAGCAAAGAGAATGTATTTTTCGGTAATATATGATAATATAAATCATTGATATACAGAATGAATAGGATTGGTCCCAAACACAGCCTTGTGGAACCCATGGACGATTTGTATTAATACTGATTTGGTGCCTTCAACCGAAACACACTGAGATCGCCCATGCAAATAAGACCTGAAAAATGTCAATGGAAGTCCATGAATGCCATAACAGAAAAGTTTCTCAAGTAATATATCATGGGAAACACAATCGAAAGCTTTAGTCAGATCACAAAGCGTTAAGAAAGAATGCTCCCCCTTCTCGAGTCCATCAACTACATTTGCAATAAAGCTCAGAATGGCTCTCGTAGTTGATTTATTTTTTCTAAAGCCAAATTGCTCAGGACACAGCAAGGAGTTTGTTTCCAGGTAGGATATCAACCTTGTTTTGACTAGCGCCTCTATGATTTTCGGATAACTGGAATTATGGAATGGGCAAAAATTTCTGTAGGTGGGGATCCCCTTTTTCAGCAATGGCAAACAACTGAAATCTCCAGTGCATCCTGGATAAACTCCTAGAGATAAGCAATCATTAATTAAAATTGAAAGTGGAGAAGCAATAATATCGGCTATACCTTTAATCACCGCGCTGTTCAGTTCATAGAAATCCGAACAACTTGAACCTTCAAAGATTCAATTGTGTCCATCACTTCCTCGGAGTTACAGGGAAAAAAAGAGGAAGAATTTACAGGTGATCTGAGATTTTTCAAGTATTCCGTAGGTTCGTGATTCGTCTCAGGTAGAGACGAGATCAATTTTTCAGCAATATTGCTGAAATAATCATTAAATTCAGCTTTCGTGATGCTGGACTCCTTTTTTTTCCATGGAATTCTGTTACACTCGAAGTTGATCAATCTCCAGGAGTCTCTGCTGATGTTCGAGGAATTTTTCAAAAAAGTTTCATACGCTAACCTTTTTGTTTTGATGATGGAATTCCTGTAATCCTTACGTAAGAAAGTGTATGCATCCCAGGTCACCTGATCCTTGTTGACATTATGAATCAGTTTCACGTTAGAGAGTGTCTGACGTTTGTTAACTAATTCTTCATTGAACCAGCAAACAGGCGATTTTTGTACATTGCAATCCCTGGTTATTTTCAGAGGAAATATCTTTTTTATATGGAGATTCAACGAATTAATAAAGTAATCAGTCACGGTGTTAGGATCCTTGATCAGAAAAATATCCCAACAAAGATTTTCGAGATCGAACCGTAACTTTTCAATACCGGAAAGACTGATTTTTCTCTTACAAATAATTCTTTCCACGAGTTTTACATCGGAATTATAATACATCACTTGGCCCAGGTGATCCTATAAGTAGGGGTCCAGTACCTGAGTATCAAATTGATCAACGTCCAAATTGGTGATTATGTTATCAATGCAAGTGGAGCTAACTGTCCGATTCTCGTGACATCAGTGATTGTGATGAGTAGATCAAACGAAGTGAGTAAGTTTGTTAAAGTTGTTAAATTGGCTGAAGGGGCGATGAAATTCACATTAAAATCACCGGCTATGATCAGTTTTCTATTGTTTTTCAACACGTTATCGAGAAAGAAGCCAAACAAGCTCAGGAAACTCTCGAAGCTCTCGAGGTTGCCAGAGCATGATCTGTAAAGGGAAATAATTGTTACACCTGAAATTTCAATTCCACAAATTTCAAGGTCCATTTCACAGGAGAATTCACTGAAATGTAGTGGTTTTGAAGAAATCGAGTTGCTAACAAAAATTGCTACACCGCTATGTGCACGAATGCGTCTACAAAAATGAGTAGTATCCCGGTAAATCAATGGATTTGATGGTATCATCACTCAACCAATGTTCGGACAAACAAACAATGTCAACAGGATTATTTTTCACATCAAAGTATTAATTCATCCACTTTGTTCGAAAGACACTGTATATTGATGTGGAAAACACTCACTTCTCTTTCGCTCACCTCCGAGTGGTTCATTTTATAGAGTTGTCGACTGGTCTCCTGTGAAAAAAATTTTTCACCCAGGTTCCTTTCGGCCAAATAGAAGGATTTAATGCCTTCTCTATATTGCATTCGAGAATAGTAACTTTAAAGGACGAATACAAATTAGGATACATTGAATTAAGTTTTTCACACTTTACTTCTGAAAACAACGGACTCAAAATGGGAATGAGGTCTCCTGGAATAGTTTCAGGATGCATTTTGTAAACATGCAGAAATGACATTTTGGGAGCATACTTGATCCTAGAACCACTGGAAAGATCCAAATGCCCAACTATTGCAGGATTGTTCCGGAGCTTGTTCTCCTTTCTCTGCGACACGAGAGTGAACCCCTCTGATTTACCAAGAGCGTCCTCCTTGCTACCCATTTGGATGATCTCCCCACACTTAGACTCAGAATTAGCCTGGTGGATAGCAGCTGACACATATTTTTTAGAAATCCTCGAGTTTCTGGGCAGAGACGAGCAGTTTGGCAACGTTGTCACAACAGGTACACTAGAGACGGCAATAGCCTTCCCTTTATCAGAGACAATGAGATTTTTCAGAATCGCAGAGTGCGCTGGTTTCGTTGAAGATGCAGGCACTCACCTATGGTTTCAGGTATGTCGACTAGGTTGCGCTTTTCGCCTTGAGATGTCACCTGCTGCGCTGATAGTTGATTG
This sequence comes from Gonioctena quinquepunctata, assembly GCA_018342105.1. NCBI lineage: Eukaryota > Metazoa > Arthropoda > Insecta > Coleoptera > Chrysomelidae > Gonioctena > Gonioctena quinquepunctata. The sequence continues at coordinate 48,672 of JAFIRS010005439.1, read as the reverse complement.
AAATGTTTGTTGTTGGTGGATCGTTTCAACAAATCAATTTGATCACACAATGCTTTCAGAGTGAAATTTTGGTTCTCGATTAACTTATCTTTTTGCCTGATGATTATTTTGAGATAGTGAATCTCTTTTTTGGAAGAATCACTCGAATTGTCGATAGCACTTCCAAACGATAAGTCAAGGTCGTCACCATGATTATTTTAATTGATTCCCACCTCCGACAAAACCATTTCGCAGCACTTAACTGAGCTCTCGTTAATGTAGATTATGTTTTTCAAGTGTTTCAAACAGCTCACATGGGACAAAACACCACAATTTATGCACTTTAGGCCACTTTTAGCAAGGTTTTTACACTTTTTACATCCCACGTCCAGGGCGCCTTGTTGACTCGACGACATCATTCTAGTATGAAATAACAACGAAGATACAGGGGGGTAAATTGGTTCCGGGTCAGCCGGTATATTCAAAACGAACTAGTTAATTTTTCGTAGTATCAATTAATCATTCCTTGAATAAATGTATGGAAAATCAATCAACACCGTTCATTGATTTTATGAACAAAACTTTTCTCAGTGTGCATTGTTTGCAATAAACAAGCTTCTATGCCAAAAAATGACAAGCGGTTGGATGGATTCGACTATTGGCCTATCTCTGACTCTCTGAAAGCACCAAGGACATGTGGACTAGAGAGTTGTGATGGTCGTTCGAGGATGCGATATCAGAAGTGTAACGTATACCTCTGCCTCAACAATAAACAGGATTGTTTTATGGTTTTCCATAAAAAACCTAAATAAATCCATATTTTTTCCGTTTTATCCTTTTTCATTTGATTCCCAGAAAACACAGTTGTAAAGGCGCAGAAAATACCCATTTATTCATCCTGAAAAATTCTGAAAAAAACGGAATTTTTTTATATCACTTTGAGCTAGATACCACGCAATCATTTCTTCTTACATACTTTCGGGAGTGTAAGGGCTAAAGGTGCGAAAGTCTGGTGAAGGAGTTACTTGTGTAATTTTTGAGTGAGAAGAGGACTCATTGTTTTTGTTCGAAAACAAAGGATTGTGCAAACTAGGGAAAAATTGATAAAAAAAAATCTGCATCGACAGCATCGATGGCTCCTATTTAATGATGGTTATTATCGAACAATAGCATTCCTTTTGAAAATTCCTATCTGAAACCACAATTGTTGCATTCAGTACCAAAATAATAATTCAAGCTGAATTTATAAATGATATATTAATTTTGTAGGAATGAGCCAAGGACATGTAGACTAGAGAGTTGTGATAATCGTTCGAGGATGCGATGTCAGAAGTGTAACGTATACCTCTGCCTCAACAATAAACAGGATTGTTTTATGGTTTTCTATAGAAAACCTAAATGAATCCATATTTTTTCCACAATTGGATTCAGTACCAAAATAATAATCCAAGCTGAATTTATAAATGATATAATAATTTTGTAGGTATGAGCCATCACCTTTATATGAAGCTGATACATCTGCAGAAAAATATGGGCATCATGTGCTTCGTCGTCCATCGTATTATTGCATGTTCAATCCTGTTGAGCATTTTTGGGGATTTACAAAAAATATATAGGGATAATGTTTGCTTGCTTGCTTGCTGACTGGCTAGTTGGAAGGAACTTCAAACAAAGCAACACATGATGTATGGGCTGAAACCGACATACGAAAAAAACAACAATTTCTATTGTGAGAAAAAATTGGTGGATTATGGTTATGGTTATAATGACAAAAATATGACATGGAATGATAAAAAAATCAGAATGAATGAATTTAAATGAAACATACGTGTTTTCAATGTGACTACTATACGAAAATTTATGTATAGTAAGTACCCCACTGATAGTATTTTAACCAAGTAAGTTAGTAAATTAGGTCCGTAGCTTCCATCAATAAAGACAACTTTTTTCACTCAACACAGTTACAAGTGAGAGGCAAATTTGGCTAGTTCGGTTCTGCAAGACAACGCCTGCCTTATCTATGGAGCCATTTTATTCATTAGTACAGATTTGCTGATTCGAAGTTGATGCACAGTTTGAACCGGGAGTGATTCCCAAATAGAATTATCATTTGTGGACGAAAAAAGTAAGTTTTTGTATTCACTCAGTTATGAGGAAAGCACGATTTCATTTTCGAGTTCCTAAATATAGTCAACCCCTTATTTGAAATATCTAGATGAGAGTTAATACTTGCCTTGAAAAACGAGATACATTTAACATTTATTCCACGAAGAATGACATATCCATCCCATAAATAAGGAGTGATTATTCAATTTTATTTCATGAAAACTCAAACCCCATTTCGGGGAATCATGGGGCTTTTGTCACAGCAAAAAGTAGTAGTTCCTTGGCATTTTTTGATGGTTGGCCAGTGGCGTGTATGCACCTCGTAAAATAAATAGTTTTTTAACATACCTTCATCATAATCCTTGTTATAAGAACTAAAAAGCGTGCGAAATCTCAACATTAAAACACGCAGTGTTTTAAAGGAAAAAGAGTGCAAAATCACAAGAACGCCGAGTTTTAAAAGTTGTTAGGTAAACAAAAACAAATTACAACAAAAATGTAAAACAATTTTAGTCTGTTTCTTCCCGTTCCGTAGCATTAACTTTTCATATCCTCTATAATACGACTTTCTGGATTTTTCTGGTATACATTTTGATTCAACATCCTCGGCTAACTTAAAAAATTTCGGATGAGAGTTCTCCTTGATTCGGAACCATTTTGAAATTATCAGCCATATGATCTGCCAACAAGACGTGACATTAGATGTCCATTACATACCTGATTAGATGTATTAAAATATAAGGAGCATTATCCTGATCTAAAATACATTTCCACCATTGTTATTGAAGTTATGATGCAAGTATAATAAAAAATACCGTATGATACACGTGTATATGTTTCTTTAAAGCACTTGCAACGTTGATGGCATTCCGCTCTGCGTCGTGCCCAAACTCGTTGCGCGTGCTTTAAAGGCTCACTAATACACTTGTATCATAATATACTATTGTTGTTCAGTAGTTATAGTCTGTTCACGTTGAGAAGACGTTACGAGATGACATATTACAGCGTTGCCAATATGTGCAAGATTTTTTCTACCTGCTATTGAACAGTGAGTATTGAAATCAGTAGAACTATATCGAAAACAATAGTCTCCGTTAGTATCCCCTTCTATAAAGAATTTTGTTTTTGTTTTCCGTTATATGTAAAATCAGTTAGGTTAGATCTCATGCACTAGATTCCCCCCCCATGGGGACCACCATGCTAGAGCCCTATAGAAGCTATAGAAGAAGAAGTAGTTTATGATAAGTAAACGAAAAGAAATGAGCGACAGAAAAAACAGTAAAAAGATACTGGCATTTGAAATTACAATCATTAAACATTGCGCCTTGTGGGAAATCACAGATTTCATTGAATTTCACTAAATGTACTATCATATGCTCTCAAGTCGTTATTTCAAAGATCTAAAATGTTTCTTACATTATTTTTTCTCGTTCTCTCCTTTTTATTGAAATCTGGGCGATACTTTTTGTAAAATACAAAGAAACCTGTGATTTCTCATGAGGCTCAATATCAAATGTATGAAATTATTAATGCCAATGCAAAATGAAATCTCGATAATTTTATTTTCTCCTTTTATTTTTTTTTACATGGATTTTCATTCAGTTAGGCCGTGAATGCACTGAGATTTCCCGTTTCACCTGAAAGTGAGAAAATTCAATCAGACTGATGAATAAGTTCGATTTTAAGAAGTGGAATGGTGGTAAAGTCATTTAAAAAAATCCACAGGCCCCACATTTCTGCTTCTCATATGTTATTGTTATAAGTCTTTTTTTCATCACTGATATGGCGTCAGAATTTTCCAGGCCGTCGTAGGGGGTGAAATGAGGGTTGATTAATTTTGAAAATTCGCTTTGTACCCGTTTGTGCTCGTAATATGTTATTGATGAGACGCCAGAATTTGCAAGGCCGTCAAAGAGAGTGAAAATGGGGGTTGATATAATTTGAAAATTCACAGAGGCCACATATGGCTTTGTACACCTTTCTGCTTTGAATATGTTATTGTTATCGCTCTTCATCATTCAGAAGATGCCAGAATTTTCCAGGCCGTCGATGGGGGTGAAAATGGGGATTGATATATTTTGAAAATTCACAGAGGTAACAAATGGCTTTGTGCTTGTAACATATTAGTGATATTGATCTTGTCTTCACCACTGAGACTCCAGTATTCGCCTCGCTTTTAATTGCCCCCGTTAACTTTTATACGGTTCGATGTAGGACAATGAAAAAAAAGTTATTGTATGATACTACTTTTTGAAATAAACGACATTGTGATTGCCCGATAGATGGCGTGGGGGAGGGGGCACATCAACTCCATCAAATTTTGAAATAGCATGGGATGTCGTGTGGCACATCGTTGAAAAGATAATTCAATTATCTTTCCAAATACCAATTTTTTTTCATTTCTATAATTTTGTGCATTTCATATATATATATATATATATATATATCTATATATCATAGATATGAAAATGAATTCAAAAATACAAAAGCGAAGTATTGAATATTAAAAAATATCAAGATGAAAATCTTGATTGAAGCACTTGTTTGTGGGTTCGTGGAAACATCGAGATAGGCTATACGGATTAAGTAAGTATATGCGAGTGGAATAATCTATATTGTTACGAAGTACAGTTTTTTATGTCCGAAGCGACCGTTGACCCAGATTATCCAGCCAAGAAATTCAGATGATTCAGGATATGACATTCTTGAGAATACATATAACTTTGTACACCTTTCTGCTCATAATGTGTTTTTGTTATCGGTCTTTCCTTCGTTACTGATGAGATGCCAGAATTTGTCAGGGGGTCGAAATGGAGGCTGATATATTTTGAAAATTCACAAGGCCACAAATTGCTTTGCATACCTTTCTGCTTGTATAATTTTATTGTTATCGTTTTTTCCGCCATCACTGGTAAGATACCAGAATTTGCCAAGACGTCGAAGGGGTGAGAATATTTTGAAAATTCACAGAGGCCACAAATGGCTTTGTACATTTTCATCCCCTTTGACGGCCTGGCAAATTTTTGCGTCTCCTCATGACGAAGGAAAAATCAATATCAATAACATATTACAAACACGAAGGTGTACCACGCCATTTGCAAATGCAAATTCTAGCGTTTCATCAGTGATGGAGAATAGACCAATATCAATAACATATTACAAGCAGAAAGGTGAACAAAGCCATTTGTGGCCTCTGTGAATTTTAAAATTATATCAACCCCCATTTTCACCCCCTTTGACTTCTTGGCAAATTCTGGCGTTTCATAAAGTGATGAAGAATAGACCTTTTTTAATATGTATCATTTCAAGGAATGTTTTTACTCTTGGATTCCTTTCTTTGGTCAAAATTTCAATGTTTGTCAGTGTCAAACTTATGTTGATTTTCTTTTTCGTGTTTGGATAAGGCTGTAATGTCGGTTTTTGAGTACTTGTGGGCTTGTACTCGTTCCTGCAAATATTGTTTTGTTTGACCTATATAAAAAATGAATTTTTTTTTTTTGGTATTCTGGTTTAAATTTTGAATAAACGGTTTTGTTCGTATTTTGCAGTCGGTGTGATATAGTTATGTTGTATTTTTCCATTGTTTTATTAATTTTATTCGATACTTTGTCTATGTATGGTAAAGGTATGTATGTTGTTGTTTTCTTTTCTTCATTATCATTTTAATTGTAGATCGCATGTATTCGTTTGTTTTTTGTTTTTTCTGCAAAATTTCTTTCAAATTATTCTTGATTATTTTTAAATTTCTTTTTCTGAATTTTGAGTGAGCAAGCTTTATAGCTCCGAATTTTTTTTTGTAACTGAGAGGTGTGTTTGACAAATAGTTTGTGTAACGATTTGATGCATTTGGTTTAATAAACCAGTTTGAGAAATTTTTCCCAGAATTGTCGTGTATTATTGTTGTTTCTATTTCTTTTTCTATTGTAAATTTCAATGTAGAATGATGTTTATTAAATTTTTCTAGAATTTTATCAACTTTGTCAGTAGGGATACACGTTAAACATATCGTTTGAAGAATATTCATTTTAAAGTTAGTGATTTGATGATCTTTTCTTCAACATACTCCATAATCAGATTTGCTACTGTTGCAGCAATTGGAGATCCCATTGCAATTCCGAATATTTGTAAAGTAGTATTTATTCTCATTTCGAAAGTATGTTGAGGTTAAACAGAATTCAACTCCTTTCAAAAACTTAGTGTTAGTATTGTGTGACTTTGTATTTCATTCTATTTTTCTATCATGATATCTATCGCTAATTTTGTATCTATATTTGTATATAAAGAAACTATATCCAGAGAGATTATTATATGATTTTGTGGAACTGTTATATTCCTGACAAATTCCACAAATTCCCAAGAGTTTTTCACATCGTAATCATTTTTTCCAATAACATGTGGAAGAATTTGAGAGAGTAATTTTGATAAATTGTAAGTGGCAGATTGAATATTGCTGACAATAGAGCGAAGGGGAATTCTAGTTTTGTGTAATTTGGGCAAACCGTATATTGTTGGAGGTTGGGCGTGGTGTATAGTGAGTTTGTTTTTTGTTACCTGATCTATAAGTTTTGACGAGAAAGGAATCTGGAGAATTATTTTCTACTTTATCGAACACTCGTGTGGTATTCTATAGATTATTTTTTGATATTACGATCATAATCACATTTCCTCGCATAATGATACAATATACTAAACCGGTTTTGATTCATTTCCCACTTTTCATGCGAATTAATGACAGATGTCGGCAATTTTCTAGGTAGAATATTCCCACTATAATAATGTTTTGGTTGGCCAAACCGTATATGAATGATTTGAATTGAGAGTTTCCATTGGTTCCTGGAAATGTAAAAAAATAATCACTAGTATTGGTGAGTAGTAACCTCTTTTGATACTAATGACATCCAGATCGGTGTTCAGACCTGGATGCTAGGGACTTTTGAAGAAAACTCCTTTTTGTCATAAAACAATATTTTTTCCTCCAGTTTCTAGGAAATCGAGTTGACGCGTTTGAACTCTAGGAATTGATAGTATTTCTTTTGTTACATATGTATTATAGAAACAAAATAGATCCATTCAGAAATCAGTACGAAATTATCACAAATTTGTTTTTTCTTCTCGACGCTTCAAAACAGCCCCAAGCTAATATGGCCGATGGCTCTAGCAGAAATGAACAGAATCTACTTCAAGATAAATTGAATCAGAAACATATATTACTTGAGGAATCCTATTACCGCCAGAGACGCTACTTACAGGTATTTAGGATGACCACGAGTTGCTATATGTTTCAATGACTGGAAGTTCAATAAGCTGAATACCTTCCATGGGTAAATATCCCAGGATATGTACTCAAAAACCAACTGTTTCTATTGCACGTTAAATTCGAGATCTAGAAGAAACTATCCGAGAATATAGCACAAAGACTCTACTACGGAGAGGTTTTCCAAAGAAAAAAAAACGTTTCACCCGCATTTGTGGCATGTGTCCAATATGAGATACCGATATTTTTGAAAATCATATACAAAAGGCGTTCAAAAGGGTTTCACCCAATCATAAGTTCCACTAAATCGCACTTGCGTAGGTAATATCTCGTCGCCACTGTACTATTTGATACTATCATTCTGATATGAGGAGTAATTGAAATAAACGTATTAACCTGTACATATTTTAAATGATACTGTAGTTTTTATATGGTATAAGATAGCAAGAGAAACACATAACATATGAACTATGCTAATATCTAACATAATCTTTCATAAAATAGTATATTATGATACAAGTGTATAAGTGAGCGAAGTGCCCACAACCTTGCCAGTGCTTTAAAGGCACTTATACACGTGTATCATACGCTATTTTTTATTATACTTGCATCATAACTTCAATAACAATGCTGAAAATGAATTTTAGATCAGGATAATGTTCCTTATATTTTAATACATCTAATCAGGTATGTAATGGACATGTGATGTCACGTATTGTTGACATGGATATAGCAATTGTTGTTTACAAGCTCATTTGACAGTTCATATGATTGATAATTTCAAAACGGTTGCGAGTCAAGAAGAACTCTCATCCGAAATTTCAAAGTTAGCCGAGGATGCTCAATCAAAATTGATACCAGAAAAATTTCGAAATTCGTTTTATAGAGAATATGAAAAGTTAATGCTATGGATCGGGAAGAAACAGACTCAAATTATTTTATATTTTTGATGTAGTGTGACATAAATAAAAAGTTGAACTTGTTTTTGGTACTTAGCATCCTTTAAAGCACGGCGTGATTTAATCTTGAGATTTCGCACGCTTTTTCCTTTAACCCTTTCACTGCGGGAAGCAAATAAAGTTGAAAATTAAAATGGTGCCCACAGTGCGGGAGTCAAATATATTCAAATGCATTGTTTGGGGGTTTACTGCGGAAATCAATTATATTGAACAGCTAATATAGACAACTGTATATACAAAGAGGTGTTTGGTAGGTTGCAAGAACCGAATAAAATACATGAACTAAAAGGGTTTCTACACTGCGGGAATCAACTATATTTATGCAGTGTTGGCGGCGTTCTCCACTTTAGTTTCTGTTTACGTTTTGTGATTGTGTCTGTCATGTTTGTGAAGTATTAAGGTGATTTTTGTAGTTTAATTGTTGAAATGGCTTCTGGGAGCAAAAGGGGGCTAACATGATTACTTATGATATGTATAAATAATATTATGTTTTCTGTCTTTGAATTTTCCTTATCACAATTTAGGGAAAAGTTGAAGAATGTACAAATTTTGTTGTTGTTTTTTATATGCAAACTAGATTTTTTTGTTTGTTTCTTAACAATTTAAAAAAAAATTTTTTATTTCAAATTTTTTATTTATTAAAAGATTTTATTTATGTTTCAGTAATTCTTCACAATATGTATGAATGATAAAATACGTTTTGTGTCAGTTGGAATTTAAATTATAACAATTTGAGGAGGGAACAATAAATAAATTAACTGTATCTATTACATCATACAATTTCGAACATCAATTGAATTGCCAATTCCAAAATACTCGCGCACGTACAGCGACTTTCAATCCACATTCCTTCCATTCCTGACATTTTATAACAACTGGCAACACTGTACGCGTTGTTCTGCAGTTAGCTGCGGGAAGCAAATATAATTGCGCACCCGCAACTGCGGGAATCAAATATAGTTGACAGCGCTTCCCACAGCCGCAGTGACGGTACTCCTAATAGAAACGGCGGCCGCAGCGAAAGGGTTAAAACACGGCGTGTTTTAATTTTGAGATTTCGCACGCTTTTTAGTTCATAAAACAAGGATTATGATGCAGGTATGTTGCAAGTGCTTTGAAGGGACTTATACACGTGTATCATACGCTAGGTGAGATTATACCTGCATCATAACTTCAATAATAATGCTGGAAATGAATTTTAGATCACAATAATGTTACTTATATTTTAATACATCTAATCAGGTATGTAATGGACATCTGATGTCACGTCTTTTTGAAATGGATATAGCAATTGTTGTTCACAAGCTTATTTGACAGTTCATATGATTGATAATTTTGAAATGGTTGCGAATCAAGGAGAACTCTCATCCTAAATTTTAAAGTTAGCGGAGGATGCTGAATCAAAATTGATACCAGAAAAAACCATAAATTCGTATTATAGAGAATATGAAAAGTTAATGCTATGGATCGGGAAGAAACAGACTTAAAATGTTGTATATTTTTTATGTAATTTGACACATAAATAAAAAGTTGTACCTGTTTTTGTTACCTAGCAACACAGCGTGATTTAATCTTGAGATTTCGCACGCTTTTTCCTTCGAAAGTTTTAGTGTTGAGATTTCGTAAGCTTTTCAGTTCATAAACAAGCATTATGATGCACTGGAAAGTGGCACCCACGTCGCAGGCCCATGACTCACCACTTCAAAGGGCAAACACGTCGGGCTATTTTAACCTGCCACTTCTAAGTTATAACCTCAAAATTGCGGGTACATGTTCATTAATTGTTGAAAAAGGACATGTAGCAAGAATAGTGGATTTATGCAGCTCCAATCAACAAGTATCAAGTAACAATTATTTATTAACAAGTAATGAAAATAATGGCATTCATGCAAACAGAATCAACAATTAAAGTATAAATATTAAGCAAGAGCACAAGTCAGAGATCCGATCTATTTAAATTAACCTCTTCATACAGAGTCGAGAAAAATTATCTATTGAAAACGCATAGCCCATTTTATTTTGAATGAATATCATTCACGTAACAGCAAAAACTAACTTTTTGTAAGCCACAATAAAATAATTTGAGAAAAGTTAGGTTAGTTTTCGTCTTTTCGTCATCGCACGGTCGCCTCAAAATCAAGGAAAATTTTCTATTGAAAACGCATAACCCATTTCATATTGAATAAATATTATTCATGTTTCACGTAACAGGTTGAACAACTTTCTGTATGACACAATAAAAGAATTTGAGAAAACTTAGGTTAGCTTTCGTCATCGCGCGAAATGGTGAATTTTGAAAGTTATTGTAATTTCTAGTGACTTTTATTGAATGCGTACTGTGGCTATCAATTATGGAGATAGCAAGAACGTGGCAACCATCACCACATATCACAATCAATTGCCTGCCACATGAAGGTTTTATGGAAGTTACCAAAACGTCACCGAAACTATCATACCCTCTTGAAAGTGACTTCTAAGTGATATTCAAGTGGTACAGGATGGTTACCGCAACGGTTATTTTCCACTTTCAAGTTTAAAAACCTTTAAAGTGATTTGCTCAGTGATTATAATGTTTCAGACACCTCAAATGACACTAATAAGTTATAGAACTGTGGAGTGGCTACCATAGATGGGAATTACGTGACTACAACCATACAAATATAAAATTTCAGTTGCTCCTACTGTATAGTGGTAGATTCAGTGGTGATTACGTGATAACCATCGAGTCGAAGTACATATTAGTTTCCGTCACTATAATGCTGCTTGGGTATTGAAATACGGGAGCAAAATTTGCAAGTTAAATATTCTAAATTACTAATGTTTTGGAAATCAATCGATATTCCAAGGACAGGTATTTGGATGTCACCACATTTTCAATCTCGAGTTTGTTCGATTATACAGGGTATTGCAAAGCACATAATGAGAACTAGATGAATCGAAGGTACGTTCGAAGTAACTGAACCTATTTTTTGGCTGCCGAAATCATATCGATTCATTGTTCGGCTTCCAATCTACTGGCTAAGGCGACCTTTGTTGCCAAAATTAGTATCACTAGTAGGTATATCAGTAGAATGAGGCGTGTATCCAACGTTAGCAATGTGGCTCAAATATATCTTCACATCATGAGCAATTTGGATAATAATCTTCAAATGAGCAGCAATTTGGAAAATCATCCTCAATGAAGGAAACACTACTATTTTCATTTCAGATGAACGAAGTTGTTGTTGGTATTGATTTAGGCACAACCTTTTCCTGCGTTGCTGTCTATAAGGGTGGCAAACCTGAGGTTATTCCTGACCGAAATGGAGATCGGCTGATACCATCTATAGTTTACTTTGAGCCAGAGACCGGAGACGTGCTTGTAGGTAGAATAGCAGATGAAAAATCGCCAGAATGCCCAGAAAACTGTTTAAAAGGTAATTAAATGATACATTTTTGGTAGCAACATAATGAAATGCAAGTAATAAAAAACAAAAGGGATTTCAAACACGTAGATCGTGATTAAATAGATCGATATTACTGTAATGGTCGATTGGGATCATTGATCAACAACTCAATGTTATGGTCGATTGTGATCATTCATCAACAACTCAAACACACTGTACCAGTTTTCATTAGGATCATGCTCTCAGACTGTTTGATAACCATAACTAACTTGATGAGAAATTGTGACCAATTATCGTGCCATAATATCGATCTATATTCATCATCGCCTGTTTTGATTTTACGACCAGCGATTTTGTCACTGTGACTGACTTGTCACAGGAGCCAACTTGGATTTTCAGTCACGCTGTCTGGTATTAGGGGTGTCACTGCAATGTTTCGCCACCAGAGGTGCCATGAGCGCATAGCGTTAACAAAGCGCGATTATATTTGTCAGGTATTTGTATATGACCTTTAACAATTCGACACGATTGTAGCTATGCGTTTGGTTGTGAAAATAAAGGGGATCGTTTATTTCCTGGAGATAAAAATATAACAAAACAGTGTAAAGTTATTCTACGTCACGAAAACAATGAAGACTCTGAACAGAATCTTCAACCCAAAACTCAAATATTATCAAAAAAGAGGAATGGTTGCCTTTGATGGTATATTGCTTTCCAAACATGAATAGGAAATCAAGCGCGTAAATTTCTTCGAGGATAGAATCCTTCAAATGTCAAGGAAAAGTCCTTTTCCCACAGAAAAACTGGAATGCATTGCTTCTATCAACACAAAAGTATCAATTTTTATTTAATTTCGATCTATTTATGCGACCAGGGCTGAACACCGATGCCGTGAGCTCACTCCCCCCAACCGGAAATTTTTCCCAATCCGATGTTTTCATTAAGAAGGATCTCCAACGACCTCAACATCTATGAGAACTTGGGACCGACAACTTAACGACACCACTGAAGGAACGCAGTTCTATAGCTATATCTAGTGATATCGCCTGCAGCTGTGAATATGCTACTACGCTGCAGTTAATAAGTATTATATTTTGAAAATATAAAATAGAGATTAAAACTTTCTATTAACTTGTACTCAATTCTATTAACTAAATAAAATAAATAATAATATACAGGCTTTCAACGCGAGTCTTCCCTGGCAAGTGGCCACCCATCATCATTACTAAACTGCGCTCGGTATTGCTGGATTCTCGTCAACCTAACTAGCCGGCCGTTCTCACATAGAAATGTATGTATAAAAGTAAAATAGATCGGCTCTCCTAATTTGCCCTCAGAATTTAGTCTAAAAGTGCTGACAAAAAGAAAAATTCTGAATTTTTGTGGGAGAAATTAGCTTGAAAAATACCCTTGGTTTTACTGAAAAAAATAAAAAGAATAATTCCTTTCTAGATATTTGTATACTTTTATCATTGCTGGCGATGACAAGAATGAGTCTGCATTCAAATCCTTAAATTTCTCGATTTCCGGAATGAATAAACGTTTTACTTGACTTCTATTATTGACATTCAATTGTGAGGTTGATAATTTCACAAAAAAATTGTATTTTCATCAAATAGGAACAATCTGGAAGGAGATATTCAGGAAATATTAGGTATCGTGAAGAACATTTTATATGATCACAATAATTTTCGAGGATGTGCCACATTCGCGAAGAATACTTTTTAATTATGTAATCGTTAAATGTCGTTATATGCTATTAACGCCACCTACAACGAGCTTTGCGTAAAACCCCCTGACTACTAGTTCCAACACGAATTCAGAGTTATTATCAGAATCAGAATTCCTTTCCTATTTCAGTCGCACTACTGACAGTCGATTACCAGACTTTAGCGTCTCACGTCTAACTGCCGTGTACTGGTACTCACACTGTGAGCGGCAGACCGTACGCAGTCTCCATGCTGACGTCACAACATTCAGAACACTCAAAATATTTATTTTTGCACATATATTTTTCATTTTAGATTAAAAAGTTTTTGTTTTGAAATCTTGAAATTTTAAATTAAGAAGCATGCAGCATCTCATGGCCCCGTGTATCTAGTTCGCTTCAGTGACACATACTTAAATTGTTTCTTCTAACTTGTATATTATATTTGTGGGAGAAATCAGCTTGGAAATTACCCTTGGTTTTACAAAAAAAAATAAAAAAAAAAATTCCTTTCTAGATATTTGTATAATTTTATCATTGCTGGCGATGACAAGAGTGAGTCTGCATTCAAATCCTTGAATTTCTCAATATCCGGAATGAATGAACGTTTCACTTGACTTCTATTATTGGCATTCAATTGTGAGGTTGATTATTTCACAAAAAAATTGTATTTTCATCAAATAGGAACAATCTGGAAGGAGATATTCAGGAAATATTAGGTATCGTGAAGAACATTTCATATTATCACAATAATTTTCGAGGATGTGCCACATTCGCGAAGAATACTTTTTAATTATGTAATTGTTAAATGTCGTTATATGCTATTAACGCCACCTACAACGAGCTTTGCGTAAAACCCCCTGACTACTAGTTCCAACACGAATTCAGACTTATTATCAGAATCAGAATTCCTTTCCTATTTCAGTCGCACTACTGACAGTCGATTACCAGACTTTAGCGTCTCACGTCTAACTGACGTGCAGTGGTACTCACACACACAAAAAATCGTTAAGCTACTCCAAATTGCTAGGGGTGAAACAACCAAAAAAATAGTTGCAAGGGGTGACAAGCTTGTTATTCCACAAAACATCAAAGATCTTATTGAATTGAAAAATTCAGAGCGAAAGAAATGGCAAGCTTCAAGAAACCCAAGCCACAAAGAACATTTTCTCAGGCTTGGAGGTGAAATTAGCGAACTCATCAACGAAAACATAAATAAAAAGTGGAATCTCAAGCTTGAGAACCTTAACGTCGGGGACCACTCACTATGGGACACGGCGAAAGGTTTTCAAAGGAAAAGAGAGCCAATTGCCGCCATGGTGGGTGGCCCCGGGCGTTCGGCGACAGAATCGTTGGAGAAAAAGCTGAATTGTTCGGGGAATATTCCAGTGGTGTCCATGTCATAGATGCTGATAGCACTGAGGAACATTGTAGAATCACAAACGTCGCAAACAATATCAGAGAAACTCCTCCTGCAACGTTGATACCCTCGGAACTCCAAAAAGTACTTACCAGTTACGAAGAAGTTCTGGGGGTCATCAATAAGTTGCCGAGGAATAAGGCTCCGGGCCTCGACAAGTTGGACGCTGTCCTACTCAAGAATCTCCCGAGAAAGTCATTAGTTCAGCTCATTTACATTATCAATGCGATCATCAAATGGCAGTACTACCCAGACTGTCTGAAGAAATCAGAAATTATTCCCCTGCTAAAGCCAGGCAAAAACAAGAAAAGTATCGACAGCTATAGACCTATTTCGCTTCTCAGCGTGGTGGCCAAGGTAGTGGACAAGATCCTTTTGAGTCGTGTTGAGGGCTTCGAGGAGTAGCCGAAAATCATCCCGTCTGAGCAATTCGGGTTCAGGAGAGGTCACTAAACGACCTCGTAAGTAGCCCGGGTTGTTCACGGGGTGAAGGAAGCTTTCCACAGGGACCACAACACAGTTATGGTCCTGTTGGATAGTGAAAAAGCATTTGATACGGTCTGGATAAAAGGGCTTATCACTAAAATGGCAGAGGCAGGCATGCCTTTATACCTAGTAAAAATCCTAGATTCGTACCTGACTGGGCGGACTTTTAGGGTTGATGTAAACGGAGTTATCTCGTCAGAGCATGCAGTTGGAGCAGGGGTCCCACAGGGGTCCCACAGGGGTCCTCTTTGTCACCAATATTGTATTCCCTGTATACATATGATTTTCCGACCTTCGCTCGGACGAGCACGGCTATGTTCGCGGATGATACCGCGATCTACGCCCACTCGTTCCAGAGCGAAGTGGCTGCCATGCAGCTCCAGATACATCTGGATCGGTTGGTCATGCCATATATGGGAAAGAACAAGATTAAGCTTAACTCGCAGAAAACCGAGGTCATCAACTTCACGAGGAAATTCACTAACGTGAAGATCTTTGGGAAGTTGAGGATTGAGAAAAGCAAAGTAACGGAGAGGCCCTCAGTGAGATACCTGGGAGTGCAGCTGGACAAACGTATGACCTTGCACAAGCATATAGTGTTGGCATTACAGAAGGGAGCGGCCGCGATAAAGCGAACGTATCCCCTCATAGCACGTAATTCAGCCTATCATTAGATAATAAACTTAGAATATACAAGCAGATTATCAGACCAGCTATAACATATGCTTGTCCAGTCTTCTGCAGCCTTTCCAAAACGCAGTTGTCGAGACTGGAAAGGTTGCAGAACAAAGCGCTTCGTATCGTTACGAATAGTAGCAGATACATCTGGCTGGATGAGCTGCGCGAGCTAGCAAACGTAGAGAAACTTCAAGACTTTATAGTCAAGATATCGGATGAATTTAACAGGTATCATATCCCTAAACGTTCGCTCACAGCAGTAATAACAAATGTACGAGCGGACCAAAGACGAAAGCACGGAGTTATATTCTAAAATCTAGAGCTCTATAGGGAGATATAATAATAATTGAAATAAACAAATAGCAGAGAGGGCAATACTTTTAAAACACAATTTTCACGAATTGGTTTTCACTTAATTTTCCAGCCTAAGAAAGCATAATTCCAAATAGCTCATCAAATATTCTTTTTATAATTTTCACATACAAGGAGACGAGTAAGAGACGCATAAGCCTAGGCAGGAGGCGTCTAGACACTTAATTAATCAAAACATAACAAGACCTATGAAGTCAAAAGGCACCTGCTGACAGCATCAGGGGCTATCCCTTCGCCCCATCAGGAGGGCAAGGAGATAGTCGAGAATCCCCCAACAAAAAGCCGCAATTTTCCCTCCCCTTCCTACCCACCCCCGAAGAAGAAAAAGGAAAATTGAATGTACATACTGTAAATATTAATTAGTCAAGTTATGTAGGACACATGTGTTAATATTTTAATAAAGTACTTTTGGACTTGGACTTGGACTTGGACTTGGTACTCACACTGTGAGCGGCAGACCGTACGCAGTCTCATGCTGACGTCACAACATTCAAAACACTCAAAATATTTATTTTTGCACATATATTTTTCATTTTAGATTAAAAAGTTTTTGTTTTGGAATCTTGAAATTTTAAATTAAGAAGCATGCAGCATCTCATGGCCCCGTGTATCTAGTTCGCTTCAGCGATACATACTTGAATTGTTTCTCCTAACTTGTATATTATATTTGACATATCAGCTAGACGGTTATTAGGTAAATTATTCTACAGCGAGGGTGTTATTATTTTTTCTGCTTATCTTATAAGAAAGATCAGAACCATCTGCAGAAGCTTACGGAATAATTTTTGTCAGATGAAAATAGTGATGATAGTGTTTGTGACAAAGACTTGGAATTGAGTAGTGATGGAGAAATCAAACGAGGACATTCCACAAAGCAAAAGGTCTCAAATATTACATAATTTGCAGAATATTCCTTCAATATCAGAGAATGCATGACACCCATGAATGACGGGTGTGTATATATATATATATATATATATATATATTTATATATATATTTATGTATATATATATATATATATATATATATATTTATATATATATATATATTTATATATATATATTTATGTATATATATATACCCTCTATTTCAAACTCATATGCGATTCGTAAAAAAGATCAGTACAGAGTATTTCTTATACCTGAAATCATCTCTGGCACATTAGTGCTTATAAAGGCCTGAAGTGTTTATCACAGTCCATAAATTAGACCCTCTTGAGAACAGTTTATTTTTTTAGATGAATCATGTGTATTCGATTTGTGTTCTTGAATAAACTCAAAACTCCCACTCAAAAACAAAAGAAATATCAATAGAAAAATTGAGTCATACACACACATAAATTTGGACATATTATTTTTGTTCAGAATTATTCAAATAGTAGCTCCATGTTCATAGAAAACAACTACTTTCCCGGCTAATGCCTCTACTTACCCTGGATTACATATAATGGATAATCGTGCAAAGCCTCTCAATACGAGGTAACTTTTCCAATGCTTTTTGTGAAGTAGAGATACATCAATCAATCAAATTCGATAAAAATAAATGTGTAGCTGCGCTTTTCTTTGATTTATCCATTTGACTCCATATATTTTGATATAGTCGCTAACAAATTTTTATATATTCAAAGTAGACATTGGAGTTCCATAGGGCTCAGTTTTGGGACCGCTTATTTTTCTGATTTATATCAATGATTTAGCACAATGTACAGTGCGGTCCATAGGTATGGAATAAATTAATTTTTAGCGTTATTATGTATTTGTTTGAGAAAACCTGGAACAGATCGATTTCTATTGTCAATTTGACAATTTACAGTATGAAAATATTATCCCCTTCTGGCACCCCCTCTGAATTATGAGCACCCCCCCCAAAAAAATTTGAATAGAAGGGGGGTTGTGTGGCACCTTGTTCGAACGGGATTTCCATTCTCTGTTCAGCAATATTGAGTTTTTCAAATTTGGTGCAATCATAACTGAGAAAATTTATTTTGAAAATGTAAAATTTTGATACTTCCCGTAGAATGAAGGAAATAATGTCACATAATGTTCAGGAAGTATTTTTCAATTTATTTTACAACTGAATTTAATGTTGAAAATGACCACCATTCACTTCACTATTCACTAAAGTTTATCTTTCAGTCGCAGATGATTGCACATCTGATTTTATGAACATCCTGTTTATATTTTCAACAAATCAACCTTTTAAATCTCTTAAATCTGCAATATTGTCTGGTCTATTGAAATATAATTTTGATTTTAAATAACCCCATAAGAAATAATCAGGTATTTTCTTATCTGTTTTGCTAAACGTCAGGAAAAAGTCGTTCAAGACACCAAAAAGCACTTGAAGCAGAATCTATACTATTGAATTTTCTCAATAGTGAGTGGTACGAGGATGGAAGAAAAATAACTTTTATTGCCAATTTCTTGAAAATAAGTTTTTGCTCTTGCAAAAACGGAAGTGGTCCAGCATATGGTTGTAGAAATATTGATCCTTATTACTCGTATATTTTTGTATTATTGAACTCAAATTCAATGATGATTCATTAATTCCCTACACATTTTTCAGATATGTAGGTATTCTATGACCCTATCACCTATTGATTTTTTTTCTATAACTTTTTTAGATATATAGGTATCCTATAACCCCATGAATTATCTAGTATTTTTTTTCTATAATTCTATTTATAATAGCGTTAACCAAGAATCGCTTCTGATGACATCAATAACTATAGCTTCAAATTTACAAAGAAACTTATACAAAACACAAAAATGTTCGCAAAATCTCAAGAAATATCCTTTCTTTTACGATATGTTCGTATTCAGCAACCCTGGGAATCCCTTAGTCATATTGTTTTCGAAAACCGGACTTTTTATGTTTTTTTTTTGCAGAAATAAATTTACTAATCTTAAATTTAAAGTTCGAATAATAATCTGCTTTCCCTTAGCTATGAATCTTCAAATGTTATCGAAACATGAAAACGCGGCCAGCGGCACCTTCAAGAACTACTGGGCGCGTCTGTGTCCTTATATTATGCAAATTCGAGAGATTACAGTGTTGATATAAGCATTGTTTTAAATATTTTGCGTTCCGAAGAGAATAGACTTTCTACACACGATAATATTCTATTAAGAAATCTTTAAAACAGCAATAGGTAAAAAATTAAGTACATACTTGGATACAGTCGGTTCAACATTGTCGGCCGACTGTTTTTTTCTACGGAGAGTCGGCAGATTAAATCGGCCGATATTAATAAACACAAAAGTATCCTGTCCACAACTGTTCAGTCGAATGAAAAATTGCGTCTAATGACATTCTGGTAGTTGCTGGTGTTTGTGCCGCATATTTCATTATAAAAATTAAAAAACAAAGAAACGACGATGGTGGCAGAATCATTATTTCATCTGTAGTCGTGGAAAATTCTTTTGATAAACGTGCTATTTCGTCCATTTTCTTGTTACGATCCCTCTACTCTTCACAAGAGACATTCCATGGCGCATAAACTCGTCTTAAACATTCTATAAGATTCAACATATTTTCAGTTGTCGACATTTTGCAACGTATTTTGTTGATTTCAAAATAATTAGGTACAACTCACTGAAAACTAACCTTAAGTAAAATATCCACGATCCCGTTAAGAAGCTGGAACAATGTATCTAGTCCCAAAACTGGTTCAGACCTGCCGTTGTTTTCCATTCATAACAAAAAAATAAACCGACGAAATACGGAACTGAAAAGTAAAAAATAAAATAAACCTTCTCAGTCTCAATAACTAAGCTCCTAAACTAATGTAAGTAACTTATTTTGAGTTGGCGCCAAACAAACAAGCTAATGAATTAGGTAAGGCGTAATGATGGCATCGAGTTGCTCGGTGACATTCTGATTATTTTTTGAAGTAATTTAATGATATTCGTTGATTGTTCATTTGGCGCCGACTCATAATTAGGTACTTAGGTATATCAGTTTAGGAGCTCAGTTATTGAGACTAAGAAGGTTTATTTTATTTTTCACTTTTCAGTTCCGTATTTCGTCGGTTTAATTTTTTGTTAAAAAGTTATATAAATTATTTTTGTTGTTCTGGTTAGTTTATTTCATTACTCTGTATATCATTCCATCCTCTTATAGAATATAATGATTGTGACGGATGTAGGAGAACAAAAGTAATGACAGTAGCGATCTGTCATTGTCAACTACATATGTGTGCCAATGTCCACAAGTGAAAAATCAATTATCCCCTATTTTCTACCCGTAGGCGAGAATAATTACATTTGAAATCCAAATATGATCAACTATTAGGTATACCCTATCTAATAAAAAAATAATCATCCAAATCGAAGAACCCAGTTCAAAGTTATGCCTGATAGAATCGGTCAACGGATCAGAATTCAGAGGGTGAGTGATCAATATCCTTCAGTTTGCTACCCTTAGGGGTGGATTTCATCTTTTGAATTCAAATGGGACCAACTCTGAAGTACACGGTATCATCCACTGAAAAAAGAGTTATCATGATCGGACGTCTCAGTAAAAGTTATGCGTGGTCATACATGCAAAAAAAAATTTACGCGTCGACTAGAGAACCTCCTCCTTTTTGGTTTCGTCGGTTAAACATCGAAAACAAGCGATTCGGCGATTGCCTTGATAAAATGCCGCTTGATGATGTTGCGTCTGTGCGAAGTCGGCCTACTCAAGAGCAATAAAGAGATAACAGTCAGTCGATAATGTTTCCACCGATTGTATCCAAGTCTTTACTCAGTGACTCTCTGTGACTGGGAGGGCCTTCCGACCAGGCCAGTCGTCAAAGTGACAACAATTTCAATTGATGTTTTACTATGATTTTGGCGGAGCTCTATGTGCTGAACTCTCTGCAGATGCGTACTGGGGTACTTTCAGGGACCAGGAAACTGTTTCCCGAGGGTCCATGCGATTTTTCACGAACATAGATATTTGTTTTCGAAAAATTTTTTGAAGTTTTTATTTAATGTGCTGTGTTAGTGTGTTTGGGATCTGATTCTATTTATCATTGGTGTGGGAGCTTTTTGTATCAGAGATCACTATTTTGTTCAAAAACTTCAGGAATTCAAGATGGCGGCTTCGATATGGCTGACGTGTGTTCTATCATTGATGGCCCAAATTCCATTCAAAATTGCTATCTGGAGGTTTTTGGAGTCGCAGATTATGATTTTATTGTCAAAATACAATCTTCAAACGTAGAGCTGTTATCAGAAACACTGATGGCTACTCTGAACTTTTACGTTGATAATCACTTTCCCTTGAAAGCCCAACCAGGAGACCACTCTCCACACCCTTTTAACTTTTTTAACCACCGATTAAGAAGAAATGAGATACACCCTAACATCATAAAAAATTATCAGTGAAGCCTCTAATAGTGACATGAACAAAAACATATACAAAATGTACAAACGTGAATATATCACTGCTCTAAATGAGTCCAGAAAAATAGCGTACACTAACAACATTCGAAACTCTGAGAACAGATGCGGAGATGCATGGAAACTGATAAATTTTCAACGGAACAAAGACTCAAAATAAAATTTCTCCGAATGTAAATTAACAGCGGACCAATTTATTAATTACTTCTCATCTGCAGCCGATTTGATAACCGAACGCCTGACGGCTACTGATAAAGAAGCAACTTCTTTCCTAAAAACACTACCAAGCAACGAAAATTAATTTTTCTTTTTTCCCGTCTGCATGAACGAGGTAATTGACGCCATAAACTCCTGAAAAAACACCCACTGCTATGACTTTCATAATATGAACAGTTCAATTATCAAAAATATAAAAGATATACTTGCTGACCCACTCACAGAGTTATTCAATTAATGCTTTTGTGAGGGGGTTTTTCCAGATGTTTTAAAAAAAGCAAATTGATAGCGATCTTTAAAGAAGGCAATGTTGACCTACCAGAAAATCACCGTCTGATCTCGATAATTCTAATTATTGGTAAGATTTTTGAAGTCATCATTAAAACGAGGTTGTCATCGTACTCTGAATATAATAATTTTATAAACGACCAACAATTTGGATTCAGGAAAAACCGCTCCACAATACAAGCAGTTCGTAAACTGGTAACGAACATAGTCGATGGCTTTGAAAAAGGACAACCTACTGCCTTCGACTGCGTTTCACATTGAGGTTTACTTGACAAGCTTGAACTATATGGCATAAGAGGGAAAACTTACTCTTTTTTCGAGTCATATATATGTGGGAGAACGCAATACGTAACACACAACAACAATACGTCCGAGTGTAAACCGATATCATCAGGAGTGCCCCAAGGATCAGTCCTTGGGCCACTCCTGTTCATAATATTTATACATGACATATTCTACCACATCAAACCAACAGAGTGTATCTTGTTCGCTGATGACATTACTTTCTACAATTCCGCCTTGAACCCGACAGAACTTCACCAGAAGGACGTCGAAGCATCTAACAAAATCAGTGAGTGGCTCACCGCTAACAACCTGATTCAAAACGACACAAAAACTCAATCACATTTTGCCCCAGACGTACCAGTTGAGCTGTTGCGCATCACCCTAGACAGCAAACTAAAATGGGATGAACACATTGGTTTCTATGCAAAAAGTTGGCAAGTCAAACCTTCGCCCTTAGACGGCTGAGAATCAATCAATCAATCAATCAATGTATTCGCTTATTATCAGAACAATAGATTCAGCATCGTCAAGGTAAGTAAATACAGTACAAAACAGACACATTGAGCAGGCAAAGAAGCACTGTGGACGAGAAAGTCCTGAGAATGTCATACTTTTCTCTATTTCACTCTCACTTAAGTTATGGCGTAATTTTATGGGGTAACTCTATCAATGCAAATCGTGCCTCCATTCAGCAGAAGAAAGCAGTCTGGGTTACTGCCAAAGCAGATTACAGAGACTCTTGCAAACCCTTATTCAGGATATTAGAAATTCTAACACTTCCTGCACTTTTTGTATATTTCTGTTTGATTGAAATACATAAACATATTCATTGCTATACCAAACATGAAGATCTGCATAGATATCCCACCAGAACTAGCTCTCAGCTCATTAATCCCAGACTTCGTCTCAATACATCATCAAAAAATTTAATCAGTTTAAATATATACAATAAAGTGCCTGAATCGTTGAAAAAACACAGCTACCATGAATTCAAACAAGCCATCAAACACCTTCTATTGGAACATAGCTTCTACTCGGTAGATGAATTTTTGTCAAGTAATCTAACAGAATACAATATTCCGTAAACATCACGATGAATAAAAACACCCATCTTTCTACCTCAAACTCATTTCAAACATAATTTGTTATGTGTGTATACATGTTGCTTTTAATTGTTATGTTCACAATAAGAATATATTTTACACCTTACTCAAACATATGTTAAACGAAATCTGTTGTGTAAACCATAATTTGCTGTGTATGTATATATGTTTTATTTTTTATTTGTTATGTGCACAATAATCCTATAATATGTTATCTTAACTACGGACATGTTCCAAACTTCTTGACGTGTGTAATGAAAGAAATACTCAAAAACACCAATAAATTCTATTCTATTCTACAAGATGGAGGATCCAATATGGCGCACGAGATTTTTTATTTATTATCCGATTTCAATGAAAATTGGTATGTAGGGGTTTTTGGAGGCGGAAATAATAATTTATCGAAATTCGATAATTCTAGGAGACAGCTTCAAAATATTCGTTATTATATGAATAAAGTTTTCATTTTGAAGTGCACTAGCTTGCGAGTCGAATTTGTTCCACCACACCAGTTTATTCAATGCCAGACACCACACTCATAAATAATATATCATTCGGGGCAAATCATTGCGTTTTACATAATTGTTCTGTTCCATCGCTCTTCTGGGTTCAATTCGACGTGGTTAACCCATTTTTTTTTTATGTAGACCAAATTGTTTATTGCAGCAATTTTATATCAAAAACTAATTCAAGTGCCTAACAGTCTCGCCCCTTTGAAAAGAATCGCGAGCATTTCACAAATAAAAGTGCTTACAGTGCTCCAGATCTGGGAGCACTTTTCAAGAGTGTTTAGTGCTTAATGCTCGAAGAACTTTTCGTCAGTGCTCGGCTTTGCTCTGTAAAGTAACCCTCTGTATGTTCGCGCCCATTGTTTCCATTCCCTCCTTGCTCATGTTTCGTGGAATAAGTTGACTCTCAAAATGCTTCCTTTCTACAATAGGCGAGATCACTTGGAAATAATACCCCAATGTCCAAAAAAGTACTTGGATTTTTTTTCCATTTTTTTTTTAAGTAGTTTTTCCAAAAATAAATTCCAAAGAACGTAACAAATTCAGATGTATCGCCGATTGCCGAGTTGCAAGCGTTATTCATAATATTTCTTCACAATGTGAGAAGGCCAGAAAAATAATGACATAGCACTCGGTATACATATATATCATTAAAGAATAACTGAATCAAGGACAGCTATCAAATGGGGAGTCTTCATTTCAATATAACACATGCCGACATGCCGACTGTCGTGAAACGGCGATACGACGTGCTTGCGAATTATGTTTTACGATTCCGTCTCAGCGTGTTTGGAAACGTTGATACTTGATACAAATCTCATAAACTTGTTTCGCCACTTGTTTCACGACATGTAGCGATACCGATCTCATCGTTTGTGGAGACCTTAAGAAATATTCGACGAACTATGTGAATACCGCCCCGAATTTCATTATGTTCAAAACTAATATTATTTTTTCTCATATAATAAAAACTGCAATTTTTTTTATAGATATGTGTCTCATCAACAAAGAGAATAAGGAAAAAATTTTAATAAGTTGAAGACATTTTTTTCTTGGGCTACCATGACTCCAAAGTGAATATGATTTTTAGCCGACGAAACCAAAAAGAAGGAGGTTCTCTATTCGATGCGTATATTTTTTTTTGTGTATGATCACGCACAACTTTTCACAGAACGGTTCGATTCCGACGATTCTTTTTTCATTGAATAGAGTGTACTTCGAAGTTGGTTCCATTCCAATTTGAACAACAAAATCCATCCCTGAGGGTAGCAAAATGAAGGATATTGACCGTTCACCCTCTGAATTTTGTTCCGTTAACCGATTCTATCAGGCATAACTTTGTAGTAGGTTTTCCGATTTGGATGATACTTTTTTTATTGGAAAGGGTATACCTCATAGTTGATCATATTCCAATTTGGAATGAAATGATCCACCCCTATGGGTAGAAAAATAGGGGAGGATTGATTTTTCACTTGTGAACTTTGGCACACATATGTAGTTGACATTGACAGACCCTCCTACATCCGTCAAAATGATTACATTCTATGAGAGGATGGAATTATATACAAAGTGATGAAATCAACTAACCAGAACTTTCAAAATTGATTTATATTATATAACAATAAATAGTTAAAATAGAAAATCATATTATTTAATAGTTAATAGTTGAAGTAAGCTAGGTAAGTGAGTATTTTGGAAGTAATAAAAAATTAAGTACGTAGTAATTAGTAGATTTCAGCAAAAAATTGAAAATAAAATTTTAACAAAATTAAACCGAAAAAATCAACTGAAAAGCAAAAATAAAATAAACCTCTGTCTAAATGAAAATTGGCTCCTAAATGATGTGAGTAACTGATTTTGGAGTCGGCCCAAACAAACACAAATTGAATTAGGTAAAGCGTAAAATGATGGCAGCGGATGCACGGCTGCGTTTTGATCACTTCTTTCAAAGTGATATAATGATATTAGATAATTGTTTGTTTGGCGTCGACTCAAAATCAGTTACTCACATCCGTTTAGGAGCTCAATTATCATTTAGACTAAGAAGGTTTGTTTTATTTTCTGCTTTTCAGTTGATTTTTTTGTCGATTTAATTTTTTGTTAAAAAGTTTTTGACGAATATGTTACTTAGAAACATTCTAGATAATTCGTGGCAATATATATTGTAGTGAATTGGGGTTGTTTCACGACTCACTAGGTAGAATCTGATCCTTTATTGATTGAAAAATTTATTAAAATGAATACAAATATAGAATGAATGAAATAAAGTAATAAATCTCTTCCAGTTGTTATAAATTTTAAATGAATAGAACCAAAATGTTTCTAACAAAAATAAGTAGAGAATAATTCCAAAAAACCTTAATGTTCAATTGAAAACAGGGCTTCTTAACTCTCTATCTCCCCCCATTGCCCTTTTGGGCACGCCAAACACCCAACGTCGACTCTCCGATCAAACCATCAGTCGTCACTTTCAATAACTCTTGTTTATGTTTCGCACTAATTCGTGTTTTGCAGAATAACAGAAAATTATACTGATTGATTAACTCTACGGGGTGTTCGAACATTTTTGACAATACCACGCCCCCCTGGCCAAAATCGCGCGTCCCGAGCGATAATATTTCAGAACAACTGATGATTCGACACAGGTTCACAGGTACCATGAAACTTGCAATACAATAAAAATTACAATTATAACAAATTACAATACGAATTTACGAATTACAATACAAATGGAAATATGTGGAAGATGTCCGCTTGCACCATCTCCTCCTGGATTGTCCTACCCCTTGCTGTATCTTCCATCTGACTGGCTGGTTTTTCTGAGCGATACTATTTCATTCACTAGAGCTTGGTGTAGCATGACTCGTCATTGCCAGAAGTAAACTGCCTTGGCGTGGATCAACTCGGCTGTATTGGACCCGGTACGCTGTATCCCAATGGTATTGCTTGGTGATGCTAGATCTGGTTGGACTACATCTGATTGGGCTTGGTATGACTCAGACTAGCTGGACTTGGCGGGGTCAGCCTGATTGGACTTCACACGGCTAGGTTCAGTTGGACTGGATTTGGCATGGCTCGGCCTGACTGAAATTGGCATAGCTTGGTTGAACTCAATATGGCTCAATGTGACTGGGCGTGAAATGGCACAACTTGATATGGCTATACACTCAGTGACTTGGATTGACTGGCCGGTTACTATATTTTGAATCATCTATTGGATAGCTTGGTTGAATCATCTCTTCTCTATTGTAAAGGGCTTCCTTTGGAGTGGCACAAGGCTTACGGCTCTTCGGCATTTCTTACAGGGGTTATTATCTATAACAATAAAAAAAAAACTAATTGTGAATATAATACTATCATTGAATTACATGACAAATACCGTGCCCCAAAATATACAAAAAATAATCAACCTTATTACTAACAAATCTTTGTCCATATATAATCATTATAATAAATCAATTTATCCCTTTTCATTAAAATACTCTTCAAATAGTATAGTTATGTTTCTTTGTTTCCATTGTAACCTCAATATTATTTGTAACAATTTCTAATTTTCATTTTATCTCTCACTCTTTGAAAATAACACCCATTTTCACATTGAGAATGTAAATTTTGTAATGTGATATCCTGAAATTCATTGCCTGGGATTAGAAACAGGATACAACAAAACAATTTCACACTCGCATTTCACATTTAACCACATCCATTCTTCTCTATCCGACCTCATTCAAATACTCATCCACTAAAATACTGTGCACAGTTTCTTTACTAGTTTTATACTCTACGCTTCAAATTGAATTGACATGTCGGCCGTGGCCTTATACCATCATTTTTCCATGAATCTTCTCCTTTTTGTTATCAAAATCTCATGACGGAAGTATTGTTCGTGCACATAGCTTATCATCTACCTAAAACATAAAATAGAAATCAATTGATTACGCTTTATCAACAACTAGACACCAGGGATCGTTGTACCTCAAGATGCGGCTCAAGAGAATCACATCCGTTTTCGCATTCGTTGTCGGTCCAAGCTTTACTCTATATGTAACTGGACTCAGGGGCGTAAATACCTCAACTTTTTCCCACAATATTTCTACCAAAAAAATAGTTAGCTTTTTCCTTCCATATAAATCTAATATAATTCCTAATCTAACTAATTCGACTCCAATAACATATGTAGGACTACCGAGTCGCGGGACTTTCACTCCGCCAGCTGGTGTCCTTTCCCCTGGTAGAGATATTCTGCGGTCCCCTTCTAAAGAGCCAAAAACTCATGAGACACGTATCTCATAACACGAAAAATACATATAAAAGGTGCTATAAGAACGCCCAGAAAATTGCTAAATAACACGCGATTAAATCGCCTGTACGAAAAAAAAATCACACAGTAAAATTGCCAACACACTGCAGGAACTACCGTTCTACGAAATCACATTGTAGGGTATATCGTCAGACCGTTCTCGAACAGCATCTCATCTGCCGCTGTCCGCTGACCACGTCCCTATCCTTAAAAACCTTATATGTCCCAGCAAAAAAAAATGTATCCACTATGGCCCTACCTTGTCTTCTGTATTATCCCAATTATGGCCTACCTTGACCTACTATATGCCCATTTCCTGTAGAGTCACCAATTCCTCAAAAAAATCTCCAATGTGGTCCTACCTTGACCTACTAAAACAACATCTTCTTCAATCCTCATACTGGTCCTTCAGCAGAGCATCTCCGCGGGCCCACCTTTCCTCGGCACCCAGCGCAGCTGCAGAAAGGCAACTCACTCTGACTTCAGACTAATATTGTTATAACAAAACTCATAGTTGTCGACGAACAACTACTTTACGGGCAACACCCCGACGAACATTGAATTGCAATCGGCAAGTATTAATTTTTTTTTCACTAGTTTTTTGTATACACTTTTCATTTTCCGAAGCCCTTCGCTCTTAATTTTCTTTCTTTTATCGACTGCTTACATCCAGCAACCCTAAAATAATACATCGCTTTCACCATCAATGAGGACCTAAAATCAGTAACTGCTACCAGCAGCAAAAAATCTTCGTCAAAAGCTCCCAGTTTCTTCCAAACGGCCCCTACTACTTAATCCTGCTTTTCTCTGGAGCTCACAAAATGACCCTCAAACAGGACCAAAACAAAAGCAGAATCCACAACTGCTCCTTCCAACCGCCTTAACCTTCACGGGCTAATTGGGGGCACACTTCTTACTCAATACGGTCCCTATTCCTCACAACTTCCCTTCCTTGCCACTCATAAAAATATTTTCCATTTCGGCCTAGAATTTCTCTAATATCAAAATTTTTCATCCACAAAAATTTTCAAAAACAACCGCATCCTCCAGGCTAACAAGTGTTTTCCCCAAAATAAATCCTTGTCTCAATCCTAAAATAAAAGAATCAACCATTTGTCCCCAGAACCTCCTAGTGTAAATCTCCCATATCTCCTGTAAACATCAAAATCCTGTAACAAAATAACTCCCCAAGACCTGAAAAATGATCTTGAAATTCGCTCCATCAAAAATCATATTCCCAATCAAAAAACAACTTATCCAAATTTTATTAAAAAATCAATACGAAAAACACATACACAAAATATTATTTTCCTGAAATTAATTCGTTAGAATAACCTTTGCATCAATAGCGTTTACTTTATTTCCATTTAAAAAATCGTGTTCATTTCCACAATGCTATTGTTGCACTCACGTAGAAGAGATTCATCAACAACAAAACATATGGATCAGCAAATTCTACCTAGCTGTACCGGAATCTGGGTCAAGTTCGAGTCTCATTTTGAATTGAAATTATTATCTACTGAATATGTTTATTCTCTCAATATTCTTTTAGATAGATACCAAAGTTGAAATTGACCCATTATGAAGAATGTGTAGTATTACTACTATAATGAAGAATTGGTATTCTAAAAGGTATATTTCATAGACGAAACTCTGACAACTTGAAAGTAGATGTGACAGCTCATCCAATACCTAGTATCAATAATAATAAAATACATTCCGGGCTAGAAATAATAGAAGGTGATTCACCACAGTGCACCTCCTAGTGCAGCGTTAAAATATCAATGTAAACGAAATTTCACTTTTCGGTCATAACGGGTTTTGTATTATTTTCGACTCCTACAATTTCTCTTCACGCTTTTCTTCAACTTTCTTTTTGATAGTTATTGGTATTTCGTCTTCCTTTCCTTCATCTTCGAATGAGGCTGGTTTGGGTCTTTCGATAGAAATATTTTTCTTCTTTTCCCTTACCAAAAGTGTATAGAAATGTGGATTTTGGTTAAGAACTTCATAAGGCCCGGAATATGGCTTTTGAAGTGGTCTTTTAACAGCATCATCCCTCACGAATACGAATTCCGAGTCTGGCAGTTCTTCAAAACAAATGTTCTTCTATTATTTTGTTGGAAGTTCCGGTGATTTCTTGGTTTCCATATTTTTCTTAAACTAGAAACTCGAAAAGTTAGGGTTTATATGTTGAATTTTAAAATTTTCTCCGGCCTCAAAGTAGACCCAAAATTGTTATTATTTGCCGGTTCCAGGGAAACAAAACCCAAAATAAAATGGTGGAGTTTTCTTTTCATTCTTGGAATGGCTTTTGGTGATTTCTGGTTTTGAAATCTTTCTTTCATTCCGTTAGAACTTGGAGTTTTTTTGAATATGTTTCAAAAAGCCCATTTTTTTGGAGAACTCTTTGTTGCAATTAAATTTCTTCCCTGTCGGTTTTTTTTTATAGGAACTCCAAAGGGTTTAGTTTTCTTACAGTTTGGTCATATTTATTGGTCCCTCCCCCATCTCGAAACCACACGTGGCAATAGGAATCCATTGGAAGGGGAAGGGTCCAACAATATAAATATTAACATGCTCGAATCTGACGTCTGGAACTTCAAAATTCCAAGGGAACAACGGCTATAATTTTGGATTTCTGACAGGGCGCATAACGGTCAATTCGATATCTCTCCCATGTTCGACCAAACTATTACTCTTATAAACTTCCATTTTTTGTGCCCGATGGCTAAACCATGTAACTTATGGAATATGTCTTTCCTGATTTTTTCTGGAACGAAAGGTCTTATATTTTTTTTGGAAACATCACAAAAAATGTTAATGTTAGTTTCTGGATTATTGATTTTTTTTTAAACTAGCGCAGTTTCTTGCTTGAGTAATTGTTGGAGATCTTTATCTTTCTTCTGTTTTCCTTCCCAATTTGTAAAATCCATGTTTTGCAAGGTTTCTGAAACTTGGAGGGCGTCCTCCTCATTTTTTTCCACGAAATGTGTTGATATCTAGATATCTCGTTTGTCTAGGAGTCATCGTTTCTGAATGTTTGTTGGACGCATAAACAAGAGGCTTATGATCCGTGTAAATTATGAAATTACGACCTTCAAGCATATATCGAAAGTATTTAACCGCCTTGTATGGCTATCGTAAGTGCTATACCTCTGTTGAGCATTGGTTAATTTTTTTGAGAAGAAACCAATTGGTTTTCGAAAGTCCTTCTTAACTGTTGGATTGCTGCGCCCAAAGTTGTATCAGATGCATCGACCATCAAGGACAAGGAGGAAGATGAAGATGGATGAACTAAAAGAGCTGCATTTGCTATAGCATTTTTTAGATCAACGAAAACTTCTTCTTGTATGGTATTCCACTGCAGTTTGCGATTGCGTTTGAGAAATTCATTCAATGGAGCCTGAATTGCTAATGCTTTGGGAACGGATGATCTATAGAAATTAATCATTCCAAGAAATCTTTGCAACCCATTAAAATCTTCAGGTTTGCTATAATCTAGAATTGCTTGTATTTTTCTGTTAGTGGGTTTGATCCCTTGCTTTGTACCAAGATATCCAAGGAATTCTATTGAAGGTTTTCCAAATTCACACTTCTCAGCATTTATAAAAATTCCGTGTTTTTCTAACCTATAAAATAACTGCCTCAGATGCATTTTATGTTGATTTTCATCCTCAGATGCTATAAAAAAATCGTCCATATATGGAAAAACAAATCCAAATCTCTTGTAATTTGATAGACATACCTCTGGCAACTCTGTGCAGCATTTTGGAGGCCGAACAATCCGAACGGTGTTGTAATCGCTGTTTTTTCTATATTTTCTGAGGCCATCGGAATCTGATGAAACGCTTTCACCAAATCGATTTTTGAAAAAATATGTTTACCTTCCAGTTGGAACGTGAAATCTCTTATGTTTGGGAAAGAATATCGGCCGGGAAGAGTTTTGGAATTGAGTAGGCGGTAATCCCCGCAAGCTCTCCATTCTCCGTTCGACTTCTTGACCCTGAGTAATGGAGATGCCCATGGGCTTTTAGACGGCTGTATTATTCCTTGTTTCATAAATGATTGGATTTTTTGTTGGCTGCAGCAAGTTTCTCTGGATTCAATCGTCTTACCCTGCAACTGACTGGTTCTCTTTCCGTTATGATTTGATATGAAATATTAGATTTTAACTGTTTTTCTAGTTAGAGAGGTTCTGGTTAGATTTGGAATCTCCGATAAAACTGAATGATAGGGTGAAGTAATATTTATTGTTTTAATGCTATAACATTTGTTGCTCTCAAAAACATTGCAATTTGAAGAAAACTCTGATTTTTCATGGTTAACTTTTTTTTGCGAAGATCAACCAATAAATTGAATTCCTCAATGAAGTTGCTCCAATAATTGCTTTGTCTATATCATCTACAACGAATCTCCAAGTAAAGTTTCTATCGAGCCCCAAAGTAAGATTGAGAGTTTTTTCTCCGTAAGTATTTATTTTGGTCCCATTGGCTGCATAAACTGGTTTATTGATGGTGTTGAATAAGTTTTTGTTCTCGGAATGATTGAAATGTCAGCGCCAGTATCTATCAAAAAGTCAAACTTGGTACCTGGATCATGAATGAATAGACGTTCGTCATCATTAACGAATGGCTACCTCGTTTTTAAAAAACTCTTTATCGAAATTGCATGGAGGAATACACTTCCGAAACTTTCTACCAAATTTCTCATGGTAAAATCAGAATAGACTTCGTGATGATGAAGTTCCTCTGGAGTTTGACCTACATTTTGATCTCGACCAACTTCTTTCTCGAGATCTTGCTCTGTAGTCCACGACTTTATCAATCTTCTCGAGCAACTTATCTATTTTATTCTCCAACGACACGTTCGATACATTTTCCTGAGATTTCACAGCAGAAATGTTATTTAGGTTAGATGAACATCGACCAATACCATTTGCCATGTTGATAAGTTCCTCATCGGTCAGTTTTTCTTGGGAAGCTCTGATGACTTGCTCAACTGTAGTTGGTAATTTCTTTAGCCATGCCAAAATTTAGAAAAAGTTCGTCATTTGTCCAGATGCTAGCTCTGTAAAGTTGACTTGGTTTTTTATCTCCCAATTGACATTCAGCGAACAATTTGGTTATTTTCTCTTCATCGGAAACTTGATACATCTTGATAAGCTGTGATTTCAAGAGAGAGTATGACTGAGACTCATCTTGAATTCTAAATAGATTTGAAATTTGTTTTGCTATAAAACAATCCAACATCGAAAGTACTTTTCTAAACTTGATTTTTTCAGGAATTATACCATTGATTTCGAAGATAGGTTCAATTGCGCGAATCCATAGCTCTGGTTCATGTCTTCAAAAGGAGCGCAAGGAATTGATTTGGCATGTTTGATTTTTTTCCCAATGCCTTCCTAATGCTCTTCTAGAGTGTGTTCAGAATTTTCAATTTCATTAGATACTTCTGAATTGGCACTTGGAAAAAATTATCTAGTATCTTTATTCGACCTTTTGGATCCGGGGGTCCCATTGAGGGTTTCATGTAGCTCTCCGAAGATTTTGTTATTGTCGGCAAACATCTGCATCATTTGCAAACACATGCTTCTATTCCATCGAGAATCTTAGAAAAATTGAAGTCACTTGGATTGGATATACTTTGAAACTTTTTGGATATTTCTGCCTCAAGTATCAATTTCCACAGTTCCATGAGCACTCACATTGAAATGGTGGAGGATCTTCACTAACTGATCTTTGTTAAGATTCTGGAACAATTTCATCACGTCGAGGTCACCAATATAATGAAGAATTGGTATTTTAAAAGGTATATTTCATAGACGAAACTCTGACAAGTTAAAAGTAGATGTGACAGCTCATCCAATACCTAGTGTCAATAATAATAAAACACATTCCGGGCTAGGAAATATAGAAAATGATTCACCACAAATGGATCCACACAAAAAACACGGTGTCCCCAGTATTTGTCGTGAATTGGAGTAGTTTCACGACTCACTAGGTAGAATCTGATCCTTTAATAATTGAAAACATTTTGTTAAAAATATAGAAAAACTTTATTAAAATGAATACAAAGATTGAATGAATAAAATAAAGTGATAAATCTCTTCCAGTAGTTATAAATGAATAGCACCAAAATGTTACGTACAAAAATAAGTAGAGAATAATTCCAAAAAACCATAATGTTCAATTGAAAACAGGGCTTCTCAACTTTCTAACCCCCCCATTGCCCTTTTGGGCACCGCAAACACCCAACGTCGACTCTCCGATTTAAAAACTCTTGTTTATGTTTGGCACTAATTCGTGTTTTGCAGAATAACAATATTGTGACCCATATGAAAATTATACTGATTGATATACTCGACGGGGTGTTCGATACATTTTTAACAATATGATGCAGAAACTGCATCGAACATTCATATAATACTTTAATATTTTGTGTATCGGATGGATGGAATATTGAAATGTGTTTATATTTTTCAGATTCAAAACGGATACTTGGAAGGAAATTCGATGATGAATTCATTGCAAAATATCGCAAACAGAAGGACACACAGTTTTCTATAGTAAGAGGGGATAATGATAATGCCATGTTCCAGTTGAGAATACGGAGCGAGTTTATAAGAAAAACCCCTGAAGAAGTTAGTGCGGAGATACTGAAATATTTAAAAACGACTGCCACTGAGTACTTGGGAAAATATGTTAAAGAAGCCGTTATATCCATCCCCGCCTATTTCAGTAACGCTCAAAGAAAAGCTACCAAAAAGGCAGCTGATCTAGCTGGATTAAAATTGTTGAAATTCATCACAGAACCATGCGCAGGTGCTCTTCACTACAAACAGGGAAAAATCCGGGATTCCAAATTACTGGTTTTTGATTGGGGAGGCGGAACCCTGGACGTTTCCTTGATACAAGTAAAAAATAAAATTTTCGAAGTTAAGTCTGTGTACGGCGATACGTTATTAGGGGGAAGAAATATTGATCATGTGATATTTGATTATTTCCATAGACCTATAGATAGCATCTCAAAAAAATTTATTCGAAGGCTCCAACGTAAGTGCGAAAAATTAAAAAGAGACCTATCAACTCTGAGTCAATCTACGATATATTTGGAGTGTTATGATGGGGCTAATGATTTGAAACTGTCGCTAACCAGGAATGAATTTGTTGACTTAACTGAAGACATTTTTCAGCGAGCTATAAATATTGTAGAATATGGTATTGCAGATACAGGTTGGAAAATATCCCAAGTGTATGAAGTTATATTGGTAGGTGGTTCAACAAGAATCCCCAAAATCCGCAATTTGCTAGAAAGAGTTTTCGGGAAAGAAAAACTCAAAACGGATTTGAACCCAGATGAAGCTGTAGCACTAGGGGCTTGTATACAAGCAGCAATGCTCAAGGATGAGTTTGCAGATGCTGAAAAATTCAAAATTACAGAGGTGACACCACTCTCATTGGGGTTAGGGCATACCTTGATGACCACTGTTATAGAAAGGAATACTTCTCTTCCCACCAAATCTAGCGTGAGACGTCAAACACGACATAATAATCAGGAATCTGTTGTATTTCAGATATATGAAGGAGAAAGGAAGAATACGATCTATAATAATAAGCTGGGAGAATTAAGATTGACAGGATTACCTCATGACCGGGCAGGTGATGTTGAATTCTCGGTCACATTCAACTTGGATGAAGATGGTATATTGACGGTAACAGCAATTGAACTATCTACTGGCAATCGCAATAAATTAGTGGTGACGTTGGGAGAATTTCGATTGAGTGAGCGTAAAGTGAAGCTCTCTGTCGAAGATGCAGCTAAACACAAATACGAAGATGATGTTTTCGAGGCATACGAAACAGTTCGGACAGAACTGGTGAGAAAATGCAACCATATTTTATATGACTTAACGAAAATACCCACTGAGTCTGACCGATTCATCGTGCGGAAAAAATGCCAGAAATTTTTGGACTTTTCAGAAAACTTGGATTTCACTGAAATTGTGGAGCTTGAGAAAAAATTTAAATCGTGTTATGAGTCAATATCACCTATACTCAAGGAAAATTCCATGCATGAACTGACTTACCAGTAAACCAGATGCCTGAAATAACATTTGTTGAATATCCAATTATCAGGTCTATCGAATGTATTTTCTTTTTCATAACGCAAAATAACAAGTTCATTGAATGTAATTGACAGAAGTGACTGTATTTTCAATCTGTTTGCATGATAACTGCCTTTCACCTAGCTATTCCAGGATAACAAAATATTGCAAATTTAAATAAAAAAAAAATTAATGGTTTCCATTGAACTTCACCTGTTTTATTGATGATTATATGCATATATATATATATATATTATATTTGTCTGAGTTAAAGAAGAATCCTTTTTAAATTCGGGTATGCAGTCAACAAGGGTATGGAAATTAAAGTGAACTCTTTTTTCTATTCAAGCTTTCGAGTCATTTATTGTCTCTTCATCAGGAACTCTACAATGAATTAATATTGAACATTATTAGATTTGAAAACCAAATAGGCATGTGTGTACTTACGAAAGTGAGGTTAAACCCTTTCACTTGCAGCAATTTATAAAATAACATGTCACAACAGACAACACTCTTGGTATAGTCATATATAGTCAAAACTTTGAGCAAAATTGATCATGATTACTTAAACATAAGTGTGAAAACATTTTAAAATTCCAAATGGGCTCTTATGGAGGTCATGTTGGATTCAAGAAGAAGTGGTGACAGATGACTGACAATTGAAGTATAAATGAAGTTGACAATTCACAAGTATGAAAAATAGATATAGGACTTGTTGCCAACATACAATGAGGTGAAAAATAATACCACCAATCCATCAAGGGTACAAACTTAATGTTGAATGAAACGATTTTGGTATGTCTCATAAGGAGAATGACATATGAGTTTTTTGGAAAAAATGAAAAAATTCAATACCAACCATTCCAGGAGACCAACTTGAGTTTAATGAATTGAATCGTGGCCTGTCTCATAAGGAGAACGACTGAGTAAATATGAATAGATTATACTGATATTATCAATGTCCGTTCTCGAATTCATTGAATTAGGTTCTTTGAAAATATGTGTCATTTCGAAAAAAGTTCTCTTTTTCAAATTAGATTCATGTTCCAAGATATTCACATTATCATAATCTGGGTTATGGTTCAAAGCTATGGTGTGATGAGCTAATGAATAATTTTTTTTTTTAATTTCTAATATTGCTTTTATGGGGAATTTGGTTTTTTCCTTTTGTTTGGTGTTCTTTCCATTGAGAAAAGGGATACAATAAACCAAGTTCGAGTTGTCTAGGGGATTTGGTCTTGTCTTTTGAAAAATATTTTCAATACGATTTGGTTTTGTAAGGACTTTTGATGAAGGAATCTTTTAAAATAATTTGTTGAATTTATAATTTAAAGATTCTATATGTGGCAAAATAATAAAAGTTGGTTCAAAATTTATTATTAAATTAGTTATATTATTTTTATTTTGTTGTTTGGGTGATCAATATCAATGGAAGACCTACTGAAAATCAATTTATAAACAAGATTTGTTTTAAATTGATCGTTCGTTGAAGTGTGACTTGTTTTAATTACTCTGTCTTTCTGCACAAAACCAGATTTATCTTTTGTCTGTGTCGATGTATGATTCAATGTCGAATCTTCCGGGAAACCTGGTTCGGTATACCAGCTGGTGATTAGGTATTGTCTGCCCTTCTGATTACTTTTGTATCAGAAGGCGACACTCTGTTTGATTTTTTTTCTTCGATGGTAAATTGTAGTTTTTCATGGTAAGGTTGAAAACAAGTAACAATTCTTGTAATTTTTTCCTGGGGGGCGCAATTTATTATGTCATCTACATTTTTTTTTTTTTTAAAAGGGATCTCAAATTGAATTTTGTTCAAACAACCCTCAATAAGTCATCCATTACATATTGAGCGATTATGGAAACTGGGCTGCCCATTATACCTAGACATTGTTTATAAATTTTATTTTAAAACTAAAAATCTTGTATTGAAAAAATCAATCAATTTCAAGAATAACCTTAGGAAACATTGCAATGTAGGGAAATATCATTCCAGTGTCTGGAGATACTATCCTTTGCCAAGTCTACTGTAATGTTGTTGAACAAAGATCACATCTAGACTAATAATCTTAAAATAAAAGGAAGTTGAAACTCATTTATGAAAGAGCAAAATTCGGAAGGAGTCTTT